>CAUYRT010089158.1:0-16783 GCA_963574885.1 Lepilemur ruficaudatus | reverse complement strand
AACTCCTGGGCTCAAGCAATCCTTCTGCCTCAGCCTCCCGAGTAGCTGGGACTACAGGCATGAGCCACCATGCCTGGCTAATTTTTTCTACATATTTTTAGTTGGCCAATTAATTTCTTTCTATTTTTAGTAGAGATGGGGTCTCGCTCAGGCTGGTCTCAAACTCCTGACCTTGAGCAATCCGCCCACCTTGGCCTCCCAGAGTGCTAGGATTACAGGCGTGAGCCACCACGCCTGGCCTGCATTTTCTATTTGTAAGGTAGGCCAGGCATTTAGGTTGACATCTCTATTGTGGCATAACCCATGTTTTTGACTTTTGAGCTGTAGATACCAAGAAAGTGAAAGGAATTGATCATATTCTGAGATAACAGAGTCTGGGTCAGAATCAAGGACTAAGTGCTTGAAAAACTTGGTTTCAGTGTGTTTCAGAAATGTTTTGGGTGTACATCTGTGAAATATGCTCAGTCAGCAGACTTAATATTTTTCTGAATCGACAAGCCTTATTGTTAAGTCCATCTTGTGTGCTGTAAAAAAACAAAAAAAAAAACCATGAAAAATATTTCCTGATGAGTTGGATTTTCTTTTCATTTTGAATCTTTTAATTTACATTGGATGCCTTGGCAGTACTCATACCCGAGGAAAAAAGTTATTTTTCTCACTTGATTAAAAAGTAGTCAAGACATAAACATCTTTTCGTTGCCAACTTTTCAAACCTACCCTTTTCAGTTATTTCCATTTCTTAGAATAACTTTTTCATGGTAGGAAAAATATAATTTGACTTTGTTCAGATGGAAGAAATTTTCTGTATTCTTATTAAAACTCATTTCACAAAGTAAAACAAAGAACTCAGTCTCTTAAGATAAGTAAGTACTTGAGATAAAAGGTCAGCCTTTTGAATATGCTATTAAAATATCCATAGGCATGGCATTGAGAACCACAATTTGCGTTCAGATAGCTCTACTTATTCCCAAAGAAAGTTGTCTACAGATTGCTCCCCGTATGTGTGGACAGTTTGCTTGTGACTGGTCAGTACTGAAGGAAGATCGTTGAAAACATCTGCAGAGGTTATCATCCACAGTTTGTATTCATCATTCTGGGTGTTTGATATTTACGCATTAGTTATCTGTTGATTCTAAGCTCTAAGAAAGTTATACAGTGCAGAATAATAAATTAAGTAGTTAGGAAGAAAAGTTGTTTAGAATGTCATATTTTTTAGTGGAACTAGACCGGAAAATACAGGGGCATGTGTTTTGTGGTCTTTGACTCAAAGAATGCCTCTGATATGGATTTGGTTTCATTTTAATTAAATTTCTGGCTAGCATTGTCTTCTGTATATATGAATTAAACATGAAAATAAGAATTTAAGTTGATCCCTTAGTTCTTTTTCTTCTTTCACCCCCCTTTGTGATTTTGGTTTAGAAAGACAAAAATAATTAAAATACAAGATCAGAGACCAGTTAGAATCAAATTAAGCACTTTTGTGGTTCCCAAATTGCCCCTGGCTGTAGCTAACTCACTGGGGCATTGCCGATGTTTTAAATTTTCATGGGAAACATCGCCGTCTGGTGGGCATCTTCCAAACTACTGTTAATTACTATCAAGTTGTATGGACCTAATAAACAAAATGGTTAGGTTGGTTGGTTTTGTTTTTGGCTTATGGATGTGGTAGAAAAATTATTGAGACACTAAGGGTGCTGAGAGCCTTTGCAGTAAAAGTTTTGTTTGACTATTGAGGAGTAATGCTACTGCCATTCCAAAACAAAGAAACTGACCCTTAGTCAACTAATATGGCAGGACAGAATAGCAATAGCTCTGTTTGCTTACAATGCAAAGATGCAGACTTTATTTTTTGAAGAGTCATGTAACTTAGACATGAAACAAAACTGTTTGTTTTCAGAGTAAAGGTTGACTCTAAAATCATGGTGGCATAGCTTCCAGAATTGCCTACCCTAGAAGTACAAGGTAGTAAGTAGGACTGGGACTAGAGTGTGATGAGTGAGATTCTCATCTTAGATACAAAATTTAAAGGAGTACAAAAAGGCTCAGTAATTGCGATAAATAGTATTTATTTATTTATTTGTTTGAGACAAAGTCTCACTCTGTTGCCTGGGTTAGAGTGCCGTGGCGTCAGCCTAGCTCACAGCAACCTCAAACTCCTGGGCTGAAGCGATCCTCCTGCCTCAGCCTCCCGAGTAGCTGGGACTATAGGCATGCGCCACCATGCCCAGCTAATTTTTTCTATATATATTTAGTTGGCCAATTAATTTGTTTCTATTATTAGTAGAGACGGGGTCTCACTCTTGCTCAGGCTGGTTTCGAACTCCTGACTTTGAGCAATCCGCCCACCTCGGCCTCCCAAAGTGCTAGGATTACAGGCGTGAGCCACCGCGCCCGGCCTGATAAATAGTATTTTAATGTATCATTTTTAAAAGATCAATATTAATGCAAACAACTCATTATGAACAAAATATTGATTTTAAATAAAGACTGGATGTAACCCTGCATCTGCATAGCTAACCTCACTCGCTTCATCCTAATCTCAGCCCTGGATATTATACAGTAAACTTCCATAATCCTAATTATTAATTTGCTGTGAAATGGATTCTAATACTCAGGAATAAAAGTTGTAATCTAGATCCTTAGAAATGGGGATGGCTAGGGGAAATGGTAGGAGCACAGGGGTAGGTAACCAATGGAGTCAAGGATCTGATTCCATAGTTTGTGTAAACTGCTTCTCCTTTTTTTGTACAACTTTATGGGGTACATGTGAAATTTTATTACGTGTGTATAATGTGTAGTGGCCAATTCAAGGTACTTACGGTGCCCATCTGAGTACAGTACACTTCTGTTTAACTGTAGTCACCCTACTCTGCTATCAAACATTGAATTTTTTCTTTCTATCTAACTATATGTTTATACCCTTTAATGCGCTTCTCTTCATTATTTCTCTTATTCTTAGGTCAGTATCTTATTTAACCTTTTTTCTTATAGCATGGCGGACACCGACCTGTTTATGGAGTGTGAGGAGGAGGAGTTGGAGCCGTGGCAGAAAATCAGTGATGTCATTGAGGACTCTGTAGTTGAAGATTATAATTCAGTGGATAAAACTACTACAGGTAACGAAAGCTGTTCTGATCTTAGACTGTTCTTTAATTAAATTGAATGGTGTTTTGGTTAAGAAAGTAATGTTCCAGCAACACTGCTATTACATTATTCAAATTTTTATTGTAACAAAACCTCTTTAAGCAATTGGTGGTAGCTATGGGACTGTCTCCATGTATTCTGCTGTGATTATCTTGTGCAAAACTAGGAAAAAGTAGTTTTTGGGGGGGACTGCTCTATGGTTTCCTTTAAAAGAAAAAAAGCCTCCAGTGTATTAGTTTATTTTCAGCAGTCATCGTTTACGATTTGCAGCAATTAACTTGGCGAGGCTTCCTTCCATGTTTATCCCTGTAGCCATCATTTAAGTCAGGACCAATCAAAAAAATTATTTATTTATTTATTTATTTATTTATTTTTGGTATCTGGCCTTAAGTTAAATATAATTGTTAGAACTTAATGCTCACTTTTAGATTTCATACAGTATTTGTTTTGTTTTGGTTTTGAGTGTATATGCTATGGCATTAGCAATATGGTTCCAATAGATAACAGTTAAATATATATTAGTAAAGGAGACCTGTAGCAGTCAAAGATTTTATTGATTTAATGACAAAGGAAATTAATTAAAATATTTTTGTTTTTCTGCTGTAATTCTGTGCTGTGCTCACGTGAAAATGATGATTCTAGAGTTTAGAATGCAAAATTAATTGTTTCACCCTCAAGCTGGGAATATTTTTCAAAATAAATACTATAATATAGATATCAAATTATCACCTCCACACTTAATGTTGAAAATTTTATTAAGTTGACAAAACTTTGTTTCCATTGTATTTATAGTGTTCTGTTACACATAACATTAAAATGTTCATTAAAAAAAAGTGTGAAAATTGGCCGGGCGTGGTGGCTCACGCCTGTAATCCTAGCACTCTGGGAGGCCGAGGCAGGTGGATTGTTTGAGCTCAGGAGTTCAAGACCAGCCTGAGCAAGAGCGAGACTTTGTCTCTACTAAAAATAGAAAGAAATTAGCTGAACAACTAAAAATATAAAGAAAAAATAAGCCAGGCATGGTGGCGCATGCCTGGAGTCCCAGCTACTCAGGAGGCTGAGGCAGAAGGATCACAGGAGCCCAGGAGTTTGAGGTTGCTGTGAGCTAGGCTGATGCCATAGCACTCTAGCCCAGGCAACAGAGTGAGACTCTGTCTCAAAAAAAAAAAAAGTATGAAATGGAAAAGGACTTCAAGAATCCAGGGATACGTCATTATGGCACTGGTGCTTCCTTCTTTTCCATGCTCTAGCCTATGAAAACCTCGGTTTCCTCATCCATAGTGCTATAAATAATATACTTAATTCATTAAAAACATCACGAAGTTGGATTAACCAGTGTATCTAGCAGTCCTCTTACCAAATGACGTATGAGTGAGAATTCAAAGTGGTGGTGTATGTCAGTGTTCATTTATGTATCCGGTCAAGAACAGGTTCCCATAGTCTTGTTTTTTGTTTTTTGTTTTTGTTTGTTTTACTTGAACTTGATTTCCTCTGTGAGCTGAGTAGAAATTGCTTTGTGTCTGCCTTCATGAACAGTTTACAAATTTAAGCTTGTTAGCTTTTCTTTCATAAAGGTGATATTGCAGGGTCAAATTCTAGATTGCCCTGAATTCAGAAAGTGGGTGGTAGCTCTTTTTCTCCCGTAAATTGTACCAGTTGCTCTTTATTTTTATCTTCCCTGCCTTGAGACCTGAAGATAGCGTTGGTTTAGGCTGTAACAGGACAAAGTTCAGGGTCTTGTGAATGGCTTAATATGCATGGTTATGAATACCAGTAGTGGTGATAATAAACCTTTGAGTCCTAGAGGTTTTGCTAGTGCTATATAAGCAAAACATTAAAATCCTGATTCCGTGGGCTCAGTGATGAAATTTAATTAACTAGGAAACTTGAGACAAAGAAGGGATTGTGTCTAAATGGTGGACCAAGGGATAAATAAGTAGGAGGAGAAATCAGATGAACAGTTGGATTTATGAACGAAACAGGAAACTTTCTGGCTATAGAGAGCCATGACAAGATAAAAAGGGAAGGTTAGAGCAGTATCCTTTTAGTGTCATCTGTCCCTGTCTCCAAGTGACTGTGCCTCCCCTTCCCCACAGTTTCTGTGAGCCAGCAGCCAGTCTCGGCTCCAGTGCCCATCGCTGCCCATGCTTCTGTTGCTGGGCACCTCTCTACATCCACCACCGTTAGTAGCAGCGGGGCACAGAACAGCGACAGTACAAAGAAGACTCTTGTCACACTAATTGCCAACAACAATGGTAAGTGGGATTATTGGGAAATTCTTCCTGGGCTAGAGGGGTGAGAGAATAAAAAGGATATTAGGGACAGCCATACTTGTTTAGTTAGGTACTGATGTGGTTCTACTAGTTGGAGAACGAATTTAGAAATTCTCTGATATGGAAGTGATTCTGTAGGTGGTGCTGTTCCTTCTAAGTTGGTGCTGAATTGATGGTGGTGGTTCAAGTCAGAGGGCTGCAGATTCTTCCTACTGATAATTTCTAGGAAAGAAAACATAAACCCAAATTTCTAACTATTAAAGAGATTTGGGGCTTTTTTTTTTTTTTGATTGGGTTTGGTTTGGTTGGTGGTTTTGTTTTTTTAATTAGAAGAGGCCCGTTAGTTTGGTTAAGAATTTTCCCAGGGCAGCTTTGTTCTGTATTTTCTCTGGCAGATTCATTTGGTTATTGCTTCCTGGGTATGGGAATGGAAGATAGGATAGCGTTGTTGTCCACCTGAAAGAAACGGTGAAAGAGTAGTGTTTTTAGTGTACTTACTGACTAGAAAGGCTATATAGTATTGGTTTCTATTTCTTTTCTGATGACTGTTTCTATACACTGAAGATGAGTTATTGGCAAGTTATTTGTCAAGATTCATGACTAAAATGGGCACTTTCATAGAATCATTGTGTTGCTGCAAGGGACTTTCTTAATTATTTTCCTTTAAAAATACCTTTATGACTATAAGAATAATATGTGCATTGTAGAAAAACTAGAAAGCAAAAAAAAAAAGGCAGAAAGATTTTAAACTATAATCCCACCACCTAGAGATAACTATAACTTTTATCCTGTATACATGTATGTACCTCATATTTCTATATGCTATATGTAGTGATATGCTTTTTATAAAAATAGAATCATGCAGACTCTACTCTTTGCCTGCTTTTTTCCCTTAATAATGTAGTGAGTGTCTTCTCATTTTAATAGTTATGTATAACACTTTTGATGACTGTACTTTCCATTATTTGATTGACTTATTAGGTTGCAAAAGGGTATATTACTGTTTTAAAGAGCTTCAGTGAATATCTCTGTCTCTGTATCTTTTCTCATATCCTTAATTCTGAGAATACATTTCTGGAAGTCAAATTGTTGGATCAAAGGCCATCACAGTTTTTAAGGATTTTGTTCAATATTGTTCTTGAATTGTCCATCTAGAAATGTTCCATCAGTTTATATTTTTATTAGAAGAGTGTCTGTTTTTTTATTTTTGGATATAACCATTTATGTATGCATTCCCCTATTCTTGGACATTTATTAAGGTCCCGATTTTTTGTGATTACAAACAGCACTCTGGTGAACATTTTCAAGCATATGTCTGCCCACTTTGTAAGCATATTTGCAATATAAAGTCTTAGGAGTAAGATTGCTTGGTCAGCATTTATAATTTGATAGATGTTGTCAAGTTGCTCTAAATAAGTGTCCACTAATAACTTTTTCCCCATGTTGTTGCCCACTTTAGGTATTACTAAACTTTTAAATCTTTATAATTTCCATAGGTTTACAATTTTAGGGCACTGAAAATATGATTATCATCATATTGGAAATTCTTAGACTTCTCTAAAAAAAAAGGGACCCTTGTATATATAAAGATGAATAACCAGTTGTATAGAGAATTCTCTCATTGTACAGATGTGGAAACTGATGCCTAGAGAGTCTGAATAATTTGCTTAAGTTGTTAATAATAGTTGGTAAGTGACTTAAACTGGATTTGAATTATCTGGACTTCAAAGCTTGTGATATTTCCATTGTCTTTACTGCTTTCCCATGTTTCTCTTAAAATGTCAAAGTTCTGTTAGCAACAAGTTTATCTAAACTTTTCTTTGATCCCAGCGTTCCAACGCCCATACTGAGATGTCTGAGCATCTCATGACATGCTGAGATGACCTAGTCTCCTTGATTCCTCAAATGGACTCTTGATTCCTGAGCCTGCCTAGGGCCAGCCTACTAATTTTTTCTGAAAAGTATAAATTGATTTTACTTCAGAAGCCTCTAGTTTTTAAATTAAAATGTTAACCCATAATCCATGTTCATGATAAAAAGAAAAAAGTGGGACCAGTTTTTTTGTATATTCCAAAAAATTTTATGCATAAATAAGCATAAATTAAGTGGTCCAATTTGTCTTTTTTTTTTTTTTTTTTGTATTATACATCCAGTTCTGTAACATTTTCATCAGATACTCTTGAAATGCTAGCCTAACTGTAAGGAGGAGACTTCAGAATAGAAAGGATAAGAAATACTCCTTCTTACAATCCAGTTTCCCTTTAAGCCTTCAGTTTAGTTGTATTGGTATATTGTCCACTTATTACATTAATAACATAGCAAAGGAGAATAACTTTTAAGCAATTCAGTATTGTTTCACTTAGTGTACTAGTTTCTTTAGACTAAAGTTAAAAAATTGTCTTTTTTTTTCCCTACTCCTTACCTTACTTTTAAACCAGTTTTAAAACCAATATGGCTTCTGGTTACTGATACCTACCTTCTCCAGTAATTATATTTTAAAAGACTATGCTTTTTTTATGCATTGATGTGATTTTTACAAATTTCCCATTTCTCTTACTTTCCTTGCCTTCTCTCCATAAAAAGCATTTCCTTGACTCTTGATCACAAGGAAGATTGTATTTATTCCCCACCCCAGCTTTGTTAAGGTATAATTGACAAGTAAAAATTTTATATATTTACAGTGTATACAATGTGGTTTTAATATATGTATATGTTGTGAAATGATTAGATTAAGTTATGTCACCTCACATACGTATCATTTTTTTGGTGAGAACGTTTGAGACCTATTCTTTTAGCAATTTTCAAATATGTAATACTATTAACTGTAGTCACCATGCTGTACAGTGGATTTCGAGAATTTATTCTGTCTAACTAAAACTTTATACTTTCTGACTCCCCATTGCCCTCCTACCCCCATCCCTTGGCAGTTACCATTCTACCCTCTGCTTCTATGAGTTCAACTTTTTTAGATTCCACATGTAAGTGGAATCATGAAGTTTTTTTTTTTACTTTTTGTGCCGGGCTTATTTCATGTAGCAGAACAGGAACATTTTAAAACCACTTTTTCTGTGAAACTTTTTAACTCCACCCATCTCATGTTGAACTCATGTCATGTTGATATGTAACCTTTTTTCTTGCCTACTTATTTTGTATGTGTCATACATAAGTAAATGTGAGGAGCAGTAGGTCAGGGTTTGAAATTTCAGTGGTAATTATTAAAATACTAATTGTGCAACCTCCAGATCTGGAGGGAAAGGTAAAGGATTCTCTTTTCAAGTCATAACATATCTTACATCCATACTATATATTTATATATTAGACTTTGTGACAAGATAATAAAGAAGTATAAGATAGTTCTTGCCTTCAAAAAGCTTAGAATCTTATTAGGAATATTCAGACAGCAAACATCTTTAAGTGTCTGCTCTGTGCTAGGAGCTAGGCATTGCTATACAGTGGTGAGTTACGTAGACAACTTCTGACTCAGACATTAGACTTACGAAAATTCAATAAGGCAGTGTGAAATTGACATAGGAGTAGACAAAATAAGAACCCCATGCACAGATGGAAACTTGATATATGACAAAGGTGGCATAACAGGTCATTGGGGAAGGAGGAACAAGGCTATAAATGGCACTCATATGATGAAGAAAATGGTTTCCTAGTTCACACATCCACAGAAATCAATTTCAAGTGAAATAAGTACTTAAATGGGAAAAGCAAAACTTTTAGAAGAAAATATGAGAAGACTTTTATCATCTCAGAAAGGAGAAAGGTTTCTTAAACCAAATACAAAAAAGAGCTAACCATAAAGCCTAAGATTGATAAACAGAACTACACTAAAGAAATGATATAAAAAAAAAAACCTGAGAAAACAAGCACTAGACTGGAAGGTGTTTGCAGTATGTATTAATTACTTTATAAAGAATTAGTATCTAGTAGAAAGAACCTGTAGTAAAAAGGTAAGCAACTCGAGAAAAATGGGCAAAAGGCATGAACGTCACGGAATGTGCGACTTAATTAGTAATCAGGTAAATGCAGATTAATACTACAATAAGATACCATTTTGACAAAAATTAAGAAATCTGACAATTCCAAGTATCGGAGAGGGATATAGACACTGTTGATGGAAATAAAGTGTTAACCACTTTGGAAAATGATTTTGTATTATTTTGCAAAAGTAAATGTGCATATGCTGCAACCTAGCAGTTCCCCTTGTGGTACACTTGAGAAATCTTTGGGCATGTACACAAGGAGGTATGTGTAAGAATGTTCATAGCCACGTATTTGGAATAGCAGAAAACCCAGAAACAACTCAAATGACCGTTGACAGGAGAGTAGATAGTTAAATTATAATGAATGCATAAAATGGAGTATTAGGTAGCTGTGAAAATGAATGAATTACAACTATATATACCATATTATTAGACATAATATTGAATAAAATGACTATATTTTATGGATATATTATATCATTTTAATAAAATTCAAAAACAAATATAACTAAAATATGTTTATAGAAAATGTATAATAAAACTAGTTTTTAAAAAAGAAAAAGGGGCCAGGTGCAGTGGCTCATGCCTGTAATCCCAGCACTTTGGGAGGCTGAGGCAGGAGGATTGCTTGAGGCCGAGAGCTTGAAACTAGCCTGGATAGCATAGCGAGACCCTGTCTCTACAAAATAAAACTTTTGAAAATTAGCCAGACGTAGTGGCACATGCTTACAGTTCCAGCTACTTGGGAGGCTGAGGTAGGAAGATCACTTGAGCCCAGGAATTGGAGGTTGCAGTGAACTATGATCATGCCACTGCACTGTAGCCTGGGCTGCAGAGCAAGACCCTGTTTACAAAAAAAAAAATAAAGGCAAAAGAATGATAATTATAAATTCAGGAAAGTGGTTGTCTCTGGGAGAAAGGTCAGGGATTAAGAAAGAGTATAGGAACACGTAGGTAGTACTTAAAATGATCCAATCTTTAGCTGGGTGGTGGACCCAAGCGTACTTGTTCTATCATTATGGTTTAAGACTTAAATTTATGTAACATTTTATGTGGATAAAATGTTATAAAGATACTTTTTTAAAAAGAAGCAATGGGGCGAAGTGGGGGCACAATTTTGTCCTTAATTCGAAAATACCTGTTTTTCCATGGAGGGTGTTAGGGTTGGTTAAAAAATAATAATAATAATCTTTTCCTAGTCATTAAATTGAGCATACAAGAAAGTACGTTTCAGGGCACCGTGATGCCCAATTCTGTTGTATTTCATACAGCTCTCTGCTGGTTAGACAGATTAAATTTCAAACATTTATTTACTTTGAGGAACAAGAAAATATATGAAAAACAATGCTTATAGGAAAGCGTCAGGAATAACAAAAAAATCTTGAAAAAGAAGAATAAAGTTGGAGGGCTCATAATTTATGATTTCAGGCTAACTACAAAGTTATAATAAGTAAGAGAGTGTGGTATTTATTGGTTTACAGATAGAACAATGGAATACAATTGAGAGTCCAGAAATAAATCTTCTCTTTTATAATCAGTTGATCTTCAACAAGGGTGCCA
Source organism: Lepilemur ruficaudatus (assembly GCA_963574885.1). Lineage (NCBI taxonomy): Eukaryota > Metazoa > Chordata > Mammalia > Primates > Lepilemuridae > Lepilemur > Lepilemur ruficaudatus. Next base: position 5,814 of record CAUYRT010089158.1, on the reverse strand, counting down.
AGACAGTTTAATGGGGAAAGTATAGTTTTTTTCAACAAATAATACTGGGACAACTGGATACTTTTTCCACGTGGAAAAGAATGAAGTACCACCCCCACCTCATACCATATATAAATTAATTCAAGTAGATCAAGACCTAAATATAAAAGCTAAAACTATCGAATTTTTAGAAGAAAATATAAGTATAAATTTTCATGACCTTGGATTAATCAATAGTTTCTTAGATATGACACCAAACGCATAAGCAAACAAATAAAAAGCAGATAAGTAGACTTTATCAAAATTAAAACTTTTTGTGCTTCAAAGTACACAATCAAGAAAGTGAAAAGATAACCCATAGAGTGAGAAAAATTTTATAAATTATTTATCTGATAAGGGAGATGTATCTAAAATATATAAAGAACTACTGCAACCTAACAATAAGAAGACAAATAATCCAGTTAAAAATGGGTAAAGAGCATACATAGTAGACATTTCTCCAGAGGAGATACACAAATGGCCAGTAAGCACATCGAAAGATGCTCAAAATCGTTAATTACTAAGGAAATGCAAATCAAAAATACAGTGAGATACCACTTCACATCCACTAGGATGGCTGTAATAAAAAAAGCCATCCTATAATTATGGGCAACAATTTGCATTGTCAAGAATGCAAAGAAACTGGAACTGTCATAAACTGCTGATGAGAATGTAAAATGGTATGGCAGTTTCTCAGAAAGTTAAACATAGAGTTACCATATGACCCAGCCATTCTACTCCTAGCTATGTACTCAAGAAAATGGAAAACATATGTTCACACAAAAGCTTGTGCACAAATGTTCATAGCAACATTGTTTCATTATAGCTAAAAAGTAGAAACACCAGCCTGGGCAACATAGTGAGACTCCATCTCTACAGAAAATTTAAAAATTAGCTGAGTGTGGTGGTATGTGCTTGTAGTCCTGGTTACTCAGGAGGCTGAGGCAAGAGGATTACTTGAGCCCAGGAGTTTGAGGTTGCAGTGAACTATGATCATGCCACTGTACTCCAGCCTGGGACATAGAGCAAGACCCTGTCTCAAAAGAAAAAAAATAGGAACAACCTAAGTGCCCATCACCTAATTAATGGATAAACATAATGTGTATAGTCATACCAATGGAATAGTATTTGGCCATAAAAGGAATAAAATTGTGAAATGTGCTACAACCTTGAAAACATAATGCTAAGAGAAAGAAGCCAGACACAGAAGGTCACATTGTATGATTCTGATTATATGAAATGTCTTAAATAGGTAAATTTGTAGAGACAGAAATTAGATTACTTGTTGCCAGGAACTGGGGGGAGAAAAGAATGGGAAATAACTACTAAAGGATATGGGGTTTCTTTTTGGGGTGATGAAAATGTTCTGGAATCAAATAATGGTGATGGTTGCATAACTTTGTGAATATACTAAAAAACCACTGACTTGTGCATTTTAAATGGATGACATATGGATTATATCTTAATAAAGGTGGGTTTGGGGGGTTTTTGTAGATTGTTTTTAACGTGTCAGGAATACAACTTTGCAACACTTCTACGGTGCTGGGGGGGGGGGGCCCGGACAGAATCTCACTCTGTTGCCTGGGCTAGAGTGCCGTGGCATCAGCCTAGCTCACAGCAACCTCAAACTCCTGGGCTCAAGCGATCCTCCTGCCTCAGCCTCCCAAGAAGCTGGGACTACAGGCATGCGCCACCATGCCCAGCTAATTTTTTTCTATATATTTTTAGTTGGCCAATTAATTTCTTTCTATTTTTAGTAGAGACGGGGTCTTGCTCTTGCTCAGGCTGGTTTTGAACTCCTGACCTTGAGTGATCTGCCCGCCTCGGCCTCCCAAAGTGCTAGGATTACAGGCATGAGCCACCTCACCCAGCCCTTGATATATTATTATTCTTTTAAGTTTTTCAACCATTTAAAAATATAAAAACCAGCCAGGCATGGTGGCTCATACCTATAATCCTAGCACTTTGGAAGGTGGAGGCAGGAAGATCACTCGAGACCAAGAGTTTGAGACCAGCCTGAGCAACATAGTAAGACCCCAACTCTACAAAATATATATTTTTAAAAATTAGCTGGGTGTGGTGGTACACACGTAGACCTAGCTACTCACTCAGGAGCCTGAGGCAGGAGGATTGCTTGAGCCCAGGAGTTTAAGGCTACAGTGAGCTGTGATGACATCACTGTACTACAGCCTGGGCAACAGAATGAGATCCTGTCTAAAAAAAAAAAGAGAGAGACTATAAAAACCATTCTTAGCTCCCAGACCACGCAAAAACTGGTGTGGTGGGCCGGGCACGGTGGCTCATGCCTGTAATCCTAGCACTTTGGGAGACCGAAACGGGCAGATCGCTCAAGGTCAGGAGTTCGAAATCAGCCTGAGCAAGAGTGAGACCCCGTCTCTACTAAAAATAAAAAGAAATTAATTGGCCAACTAAAAATATATAGAGAAAAAATTAGCCGGGCGTGGTGGTGCATGCCTGTAGTCCCAGCTACTCGGGAGGCTGAGGCAGAAGGATCGCTCGAGTCCAGGAGTTTGAGGTTGCTGTGAGCTAGGCTGATGCCATGGTACCAACTCTAGCCCAGGCAACAGAGCGAGACTCTGTCTCAAAAAAAAAAAAAAAAACAAAAAAAAACTGGTGGTGACGGACCAGGCTTGTCACACTGGCTTCCTCTTCTCTGGCTCTCAGACCACGCTCTTCAGTTAACACCCTCCTGCAGAAGAAGTTAGGACCCACGAGGGGTTTAAGTGCTTGGAAATAATGACATTTCAGTTCTGGCTTCCCCATATGTAGCCACAGACCACGCCTGACACTTCTAAGGGCAGCTGTCTTGCCCCAGCCCCTGAGAGAAACCCATCAGGTAAGCCCACCCATGCCACCCTGCACAACTGAGGGACTGGGGGCCAGGTGGGCCTGGGCGGGCTGCAGTCTCTGACCCAAGGCCTGGCCTGGAAGCTGGGGCTGTCTTTTGAGAAGGGTCTTCAAAGGCCCAGGGGGAAGCTGCAGTTAGAGGTGGGCTCTGTAGCCGAAGGTTGAGTAGACTCAGGGGCTGGTCACTGGAGGCCAGGTGCCAGCTGGAGTTACCGGGGAATGGAGATGGTGGGTGAGAAAGCAAGACGGGTGGGGACAGATAACAGAGGGGTGCCCTGGAGGAAGGCCGGCAGGCAGGCAGACAGACTGAAAGACTGAAAGAGAAGCAGACACAGCAGCTGAATCCCCGAACTGCCCCATTTTCTGGCCCTTCCTAAGGCTTGACTAGGGGTCTTCACTGGATCTTCGTAACAACACCCCCCTCCTGCTTCCTGGGGGTAATCCGGGCAGTCCCAGCACTTCTCGGACACAGTTTCTCAAACCAAAGCCCTGACCAGGGCCATCATTCCTGCTCCTGGCCGGGCTCATCCCTCCCACGTGACTTTCCCATCTTACTCTCCAGGGGACTTTGCACTTCATGTCAGGGACTCCTTGCTGTCTCGGTGTCTGCAGATGGGAATGTTGCCTCAGCCAAGAAAACTCACAGTTGGGTGGCCTGGGTCTCACTTTCCTCACCTTTTAAATGGCTGTCCTGCGGCACCCGCCATGTACTGTGACAATGTTAACTTTATCCGAGTCCTGTGCCTCCTGGAGGCAGCGATGGTAGACAAGTCCCCCCACCCCTCTGAGTTCCCGGGAAATGGCTAACCACAAAGGACCCCCTTAATCTCACACACTCCAAGAGAAGACGGGTCTCATCCTTGCTTACTATTCCCGTAAGACCGGCTGACGACTCCCTTGTTTACCAGCCTGTCTAAAACGCGTTCCTTTCTTTTTCTTCCAGACGGTCCTCATGAATGCACGTTCTCCCTATTGCGATAGCCTGAATAAAATCTTCTCCTTAGTTGTCCGGGGCATTTTACTTTCCCAATTACCAGAAGTCGTTTTAAGCGACTTCCCCATTGGGTGGGGCATCCGGAGTCCTGGGTTCCAGACCTGACTCACCAAGCCAAGCTTTCTCTTCGGAGGGTTTCAGGCCTCAGGAGCTCCCTAAGGCCCCCTTATTAGATGTGTGAGTGGCAACTCAGTCCCAAGGCCCAGCGCGCGGAGGCGGGCAGAGCGAGCAGCTGTACCTTTCGCACGCTGCCACCAGAGGGCGGCGGCTCCGCGGAGGAGGCCCCAGCCTCTGCACTCGCTCGCTCCCGCAGTGCCTTTTTAACGCGGGGAAGCGGACGCTGAGCTGCGTTCTTTCCAGCACCCCAGCGCTTTCCCCAGCTTTCTCGGGGCACTTCAGGCGCCTCCTTTACGCTCTCGCAGACGGCGAGTCCTCCCGCTCCCTGGCTGCTCGTCACAAGACTCTTGCGTGGGCGGGAGAGCTCAAAGCCAGCCTCTGGGGGTCTAGCGCTTGTCAGGTGACAATGTCCCTTCCCCTCTTGGGACCCTCTGGCCCCTCATCTCTACTTGAGCCGGTTGAAGGGTTCCTGAGGCAGCGAGGAAATGGGGAGGAGGGGCCGGACGGAGGGGTTCCACCAGGACTGCTTTGGGGGCAGCACTAAAGCAAGCACACCCAGCAGCCCCTCGGAACAGCACACTGTCCCCTTCACGTGGGCAAGACAGGAACTGTTATCCCATCTGAAAGATGGGAAACGGCCTCCCAGAGAAAAAAGGTGACTGACAGAGCTAGTAAATGGCAGAATCAGGACAGGAACTCAGTTCTCCCTGACCCAAACCCGGAGCTCTTGGGGTGGCGCTGCACGGTCAGAGATGGTTCACCACTTGGCAAAAGTAAACCGGTCGCCCCTGCAGAAAGGGGCACTGGACATCCTCTTTTCTCAGGACAGCGACCCCTGGACACCAAAAGGCAGATGCGTAAGGTACTGAAATTGTAGTTTTAGGCCGGGAGGAGGCGCGGTGGCTCACGCCTGTAATCCTAGCACTGTGGGAGGCCCAGGCAGGAGGAGGGTCACTTGGGGTCAGGAGTTCCAGACCAGCCTGAGCAAGACACAGACCCCTTCTCTACTAAAAGTAGAAAAAAAATTAGCTGGCTGTGGTGGCCCGGGCCTGTAATCCCAGCTGCTTAGCAGAATGAGGCAGGAGGATCGCTAGAAGCCAGGAGTATGAGGTTGCAAGTGAGTTATGATGATGCCACTGCCCTCTAGCCCTGGTGACAGAGTGACACTGTGTCTCGAAAAAGGGGGAAAAAAAAGAAAAGAAAAATTTGTAGTTTTATATATCGCCATGGAAAGATGATCACATTTGCTTTTTAAAGTGCGTATGTCTCCAAACACATTTTATTTTATTTTTATTTTTATTTTTTTTTCCATCCACATTTTAGAAGCAAATATAAATACAAAAGCCAAACTGTCCACAGTGGCCACCTCTGGCAGTTGGAAGAGCAGGAATGGGAAGAGGATTTCATTTTCTCTGTATTGTTCAAATTATTCATTACTAGCATTTATAAACCAGAAAGAGGAATAATGATTCAGGACTCCTGTTTGACAAAATAATAACAATGCCTCCTTGTTAAAGAATTGGAAAATACAAGACAGAATGAAAAACAAAATTCATTAGTAACCCCAGCACCTAGATAGATATGACTGTTTTTCTTTCTAGTTGGTTTCTTGCCCTACAAAATGTGAGTAACATATAACCCTAGCACACTGGGAGGCAGAGGCGGGCGGATCGCTCGAGGTCAGGAGTTCGAAACCAGCCTGAGCAAGAGTGAGACCCCGTCTCTACTATAAATAGAAAGAAATTAATTGGCCAACTAAAGATATATATAGAAAAAATGAGCCGGGCATGGTGGTGCATGCCTGTAGTCCCAGCTAC
>CAUYRT010089157.1:0-17639 GCA_963574885.1 Lepilemur ruficaudatus | reverse complement strand
CAGGGCCCTTCACTGTGGGGCCTGAATTGAGTGTCTGCACCAGGGAGGACCAGGGCCTTCAGGGTGGGGCCTCTACTGATTGTCTGCACGAAGTGTTTTAACCACTAAAAATGATTGTTAAAATCATGGTATGTATCTTGTGTTTGGAGAGCTTGGGAAAGTGGCCATCTCAAAATCGTCATCACTGTCCAGCATCATCACAGCCCTCTGCATTTCCAGCCCCTCTTGCCTGCCCAAGGTGAGAGCCCAGCTTCACGAGGCGTCACGCAAGCTCCCTCAATGTGCAATACCCCACGGCCCCTCTCTGCACCTCTCTTCCTCTCCTCCTCCTCTCCCTGGACCCTGGTCCCCCGACACCTGGCTTAGTGACCAAGAGCAGCTGAGTATTGTCACGTCCACCCCTGGGGGATGGTCCCTCTGCCTCGGAAGAGGACAGGGCTCTGTCTGCAAATGGTTCCCCCAGGCCCTTCGCCCTCTCCCACCCCTGCCTGGTCCTATCACAAAGGTCATAACACCACAGCCTATAACTCAGAGGCTGGTGGCAGATACAGACAACAGCTGCATATGACCTTAATTCTCAAAAGATGAGAGGTAGCAAGGGAAGTCATGTCTGCCATCAACTGCTGCGGCTTCTGTGGACATGCTTCCCACAGACATGTAAAACCAGAAACCACCCATCTAGACTGTGAGCCTTTCACATTCAGGAAGGTGGTCCCCACACTGCCGGTTCTTGCTGCCGCGTGGGGGCGAGGGCGCCCTCTGCAGGGAGCCCACGGCTCTGCCGCAGCAGGCAGGCCTCCCCCACGATTGCCCAGGTGGACTTGAGTGCTGTGTCCGTGGCAGCAGGAATGGGGGCTTTCTGCCCGAGAGTGGGGTCTGCAGTGTAATTACAGGGCTGTCCTCCTTTCCTGGAGGGTACTTGGCTTGACTATATGCTTTCCACTGCCCGATGAGGCCTGTTTGGTCGTTCTCCCAGGACGCTCGGTCATGCTATTTTAGGCTCATCTAACCCACTTCATGCAAAGACCTAAGGCCTTGGCATCAGCAGATCCGAACTGGTATCCTGTCTTTCTTATTACCTGGGGAGCCTCCCCACCGGAGTCTCCTTGAGATGATCATTGTCTCCGCTTGCTAAGGTGGATCTGTGAGCAGGTGGCGCGGTGTAGGCACGCTAAGTGGTGTCTGGCTTGTGGTTAATGCCAGTAACTGGCCCAAGCTTTTGTTCTGCCCAAGTTCCCACCTGGGGTGAGAGCCTTAGGGAGAAATATTAATGCTCATCCAATTTGGATCAGTTCAGTAAAGAAAAATTTAAATTGTAACAGCCCTCTTAGATTTACTTTTTGCTTTTGTGAGCTGTTTTGTCTCTGCTCTTTGGTTCTCTCTGGTGTATACCCACATGATACCTTGGTGATTCAGTGACAGTCTGATGTTTTGTCCCTGGGATGCGGTGTCTGAAAGTAAGCTGGGCCTTCCTCACTGTCTGTGTTGTTCTTTGTGGGCAAGTTCACATTCTGCTGCCCCGATGCCAGTGCCCGAGAGATGGGATCAGCACGGACTGATGCCCCGTGGGTTCCCTGGCAGCACTTCTCTGCCGGGGTTTTCACCTACCTGGTGGATGGCCACGCCTTGCCTAAAATCTTGCCCAGTCCGGCAGCTGGAGCTGAGGAGCGGCTCCGAGCCAGGTTCCCGAGCTGTGGAGACAAAGTGAAGTGCCTGCTGGGCTTTATCTCTGTTTTAGTAGCAGACAGCAGTTGCCCTCTAGGGCCAGGTCATTCACTTAAGGTGTGTTCCTGAACAAAACTTAAAACCAAGCTATCTCCTTGTTATCCCCTGCCCCGCTGTGCTGCTTGGAAATGACATCTAAATTTGGAAAAATACACTTATCAAGGAAGTCTCAGCACTTAGACCAATGGTGAGTGGCCAGGGAGCCTGGTTACATGACTTATAGGACAGTCCCTGTCAAAAGGGGCAGGTGATGGATCTCTTTAAAGCTCCAGGGGCTGAACTGTCTTCAACTTAGCGCATCAGCCCATTTTATATTGCGTGAAAGCAGCGGCTCTGTTAATCGTTGTACTCACACTGGCCGAGGAGCCACAGGGGCTGCGGAGGACAACACAGAAAAGCTCCCTCTGCAGCCCCCTCTCGGCCTGTCTGGTGTAATCAGGAGCCTTGATTTCTGGGCCTCCAGTATAGTGAATCTAACTCTGAACTCAGTTGTATTTCCAGCCTCTTTCATGTGTGGCAATCTGACAACTGGTAAACAACACCTTGACTTCATTTCTGCAAAATAAAGATCACCAGTGTGTCCTCAACCATGTCCAGCTGTGTTTAGTTAATTCGTCTTGTTTTCCTTCCTATTGAGAGTGGCCACAGAGCTCTCTGCTGCTGGTTCTGCTCTAACGAGAGGGCACCTGTTTCTCTCTCTTGTGCATGTCAACATCTCACCCCTCTGTTTATGCCCACTTTGTAGGCAATAAGGAATCCCCACCAGGTAATGGGAGAATTGCCTGTTCCCGTACTAGAGCTGGTTACGTGCAGGAGGGGAGGAGTGAGCCGGACCTCCCTATCTTGGGCCCATCCTAATGTAGTTGCATGTTAAATGAGCCAATTCCTTCTAGGTGTGGCATTACATTTCACTGCACCTAGAAATCCCTAAACATCGGATCTGCTGATAATCAAATTCAAAAACTCATTCCAAGGCCAAACAGAAGTCATATTCATTGTCAACAATCATGTTGACCTTGCAGGATACAGGAGCACAGGGAAGACGGTATGTTTCTAGCCTCAGATGAACTCTTAGGGCAAATGAGGGGTCAGAATACATACGATCATAAAGAGACAAGTTGCAAAATTGAGCTACAAACATGAAGTCGTGGCAAATCAAATAGACAGTAAAGATCCGCACCCCCCAACCCCAGGAGGATGTGCTGATCACCTGGGCTGTTCTCCCTCCAGCACTGTATGCCTGGGACAGGATGAAGCCGGTGATTGAACTAGAAAAAAGAGACAAAGGAAGTGGCCTCTAACCAGGTGTGGTTTTTAGAGTAGAGCATGAGTCTCTTCTAGGATCTCCTGTGTCCCAGCTAATGCCCGATGCAGCCTTTGACAGGCATTCCTTTGCAGAAGGTTTCTTGACCTTTGTGAAAAGGTAAGGACCATTTTAAGGTGCTCTTATTTGTGTATTTCTCCAAGCTAATGGCTTGATTTCTTCACTTCTTAAAATCAGGTTTTTATAGGAGGGGAAGAAGGGGGGAGCACAAAGACCCCAGGAAAAGGTTTGTAAAGATGACAAGATATGACATCACACCTTTGTGTAGTCCAGCTCCGGATTCAGTGAAGGGTTTAGAGAAGATTCACCAAAATCTCATCTGCCTTTTCCTGATGCCTTTTCCAAAGAGGCAAAGGAGGAGCCGGGGGAAGCGTGGCTTTGTTAGGGAAGCCTCGAGTGTGAGAAATCTGCTCAGATAGGATTCCATCTGCATCTTGACAGGGGCTGTGACAGCACACTGAGATGTAACAGGTGCACACCCACAGCTGGGCCAGCCATTGCCCTGTCAGGGGGCAAGAAGGAGTGGCTTCCCCGTTCATACTTCTGAGACATCAGTCAGATATAAGTCATGTTGCTTTTTTCACTCACACAGCTACCCTGGAGCCCCGTTTACACTTCCTGGCTCAGACGCGGGCAGCACACTGGTTGCCGTCTCAGGCTGTGTCTGCAGGAGAGCAGGCTGGCCCTGTGCACCAGCTGGGCGTGGCTGGGCCCTGGTGCCCCACATCAGGCAGCCTCATGCCCAGTCTTCCTCAGCTTTTTGACCTGGCTTCTCGAAAGTTAGTCCTGCAGGGATCCCACGAGGCATCAGAAGGCCCTGTATGCCCATGACTGCTGTCTGGGATGCCATGCAGAGTGAAACGGCAGAGACTGGGGGAGAGGGATGCCTGAGAACCAGGAGGTTTGGGCTGGAGCAGCAGCGCCTCCTCTAACTTGCCTGTGAGCCCAGCCACATTGCTGAGCCTTCACCACAGAGCTTCGGTCTCCTTGTCTGTAAAACGGGCATGTCTTTTGTCTTAGTCTGTGTTTCCTTGCTCCTAGCAGGAATACGATAAGAGTTTGTCAGTTTTCTAAGCCTGTCTCTTATGGAATGAAATATTTTATTTTCTCACAAAAAGACATGAAGAGAGCAGAGAAGGCAAGAGATTTTTGAGGCTAGAGTGAGGGTTTCAGTGATTCTATGAATCTGACACCTTCGTCAAACCCTCTGAGCAGCTCTGAGCGTGTTGACTTGAGCCTGGCTTGGCTGTCTCTTCCATCAGATAATATGCCCTCCAACGGCAGGGACCATGTCCTCTTATTCAGTTTTCTGTCCCTGGAACCCACCTAGCACAAGGCGGGTGTTTTGTAAGTGTGCGAGAAATTTTTATTGAATGAACCAATTAGGAAAATGACTAGACTTCATGTTCCTGGAGGGCCAGGGTCACATCTGCCTTGCTGGCCCTTCCTGCCCAGCTCGCTGCTGAACTCAGAGTGGGTGGCCCATAATTTAACTTTTAACAAGTTCACTCACCAAATGCTAAAGTCAATCACAAGTGAAAATGTTAAAGTACATTCTGCTAGAGAGAGGAGGGGACCTGAGGCCTGAATAATGTACAGTATCTACGTTAAGACTGAACTGTGGCAGCTTTCAGTTGTCATCTTTTGTTACCAAATTGGAGAAAATGGCTCATCAATTCAAACCCACAGGCAAGGTAACTTATTTCAAACAGGATTTGTTTTCTCTGTCTGTGGTGGGGATGAGGCAGTTGTCCATCTGCTCTTGCACACCTACAAATGACCAGGCCCTTCTCGCTATTCTACAGTCAACATCTCCCCGCTCCATGCAGAACCCTTTGTTGACTTCCGAGGAGGTGCAGATAAGGAGTGTCCCTGTCTTCACGGAGCTACATGAGAAGGCAAGTGGCCCGATGGCAGCACTGGAGAAACTGCCGCACCGTGGGGAGGGCAGTGGGAGCGGCTCAGCAGAGGAGGAGCTTGCTGGACTGCAGCAGTCAGGAAAAGCTTCTCAGAGGACGTGAGTTATGAGCTAGAGCCAGAAGTACCGGCAGGACCGGGGCAGGCTTGGGAATGGGCCAGGCCTGTTCAGGGAATAGACTATCAGTCTGGCTGGAGGAAAGAATGCAGGAACAAACTGATAGGAGAGTGATTTCATGTGGACCAAATCCCATGTTTGGGAGGTGGCCACACAAGCTAGGATGGATGGATATAGTTTAGCTAATCTTGGAAGAAAGTGCGGAATCAAAATCAATGTGTGTATCACCAGCTACAAAACAGCTTCCTTCCTCTCATGTCCCTCTGCCCACCCTTCTCTGCTCCATCCCACACCTCCCCACCACGGCTGTAACCTTTACCCTTTCTAAATTGGTGGTAGACAGAGAAGGAGGTGCCGTGGAACTTGCCAAATGTCCTTCCCACACAGCCTCTTGCAGAGGGCCTTGTGTGACCTTTCAGACATGAAGTTTTCTTGATATTTGTAGAAACACCTCTGCCCCCAACCCCAAATTAAACTCTCGTCTTTGGGCTCCATTGCCCGGGGAAAGGATCACAAGTCTGGAGACTGGGTGCCCCCTACTGGTGAGAGCTGGTAACTACAGCACCTAAATGGCCACTTTCCAGACCTTTAGGGTAAGAGCCAGGTGAAGCTAGTCTTGAGGTGGAGTAATAGCTAATATTTACCGCGGGCTTCGTACAAGCCAGGCGCTTTCCTAGGGGCTTACACGACTAACTCATTTTCTCCTCACAGCAGCCCTGTGAGGTTGGTACTGTTGCTGTTCTCATTGTATCCACCAGGAAACTGACGCACATGCCTAAGACTCCACAGCCAGGAATCAGTCCCGGGGTGTCCGCTCTCACAGCGCTGCCTCTAACAACAGACGGGCCAGATTCAGGACTTGCAGGAGTTCTCATTGATATAAACTTGTACCATGGTTATGTAACACTGACTATTTAAGGAGTCAATGTTAAAACTCAATTGTTTTGAAGGATACAAATTATTCAACTCAATAAACTTTAAATACTTATAATATGCAAACCCTTGGCAGGATACTACAAAAATGAAAGACAATGTTACAAATAACAAAGTTACAATAAGTCACAGTGTGGTATCAGTGATAAGACATGTATACAAATAATTACAATACAAGAGAGAATGTTCTAGAAGAACGCTATGGGAACCCAGGGACGAAACAAGATTTCTGGCATGGGGGAAGGACTGGTGGAGGCGGCATGCAGATATAAGAGGACTTCCTGGGGGTGTGGGCTCAGAGCTGAGTTGATGTGGAGATGTGCAGATGGGGGGAGGGGGATGGGTAAGTGGGGAGGCAGTAGGATGGCAAAGGCCATGAGGCAGGAGGGCAGAGGGTGCCTGGGAGGCCAGCCGAGGAGGGGCTGCCTGGAGCTTAGGTGAGGGGCATTAGGGAAGCCTGGGAAGTGAGGAGGTGCCGGATCTCTAAGGGGTTAAGGGTTCTAAATTTTATTACAACAGTGGAAGTTTAGGATCAGGAGAGTGGGCAAAGCGATACACATGTATGTTGGGGCCAACAAAATGGTAAGCAGGGCCAGCTTTAGGGAAAGGCCGAATGTACCTAACTGTAAGGTAACATTTGCAGAGACCCTCCAAAGGCTGCTGGAAACAGAGCACCCACACAGGAGCTGGCGCTTGCCCAGCGCTGAACAGCACAGCCGCACCCAGCTCTCCCCCACCCACCTGACACAGGCCTGCTAGTTCAGCCTTAGCCACCAGCTGAGACAAGGGCTTGGATATGAAGAAGGCCCCAGTTAAATTGCATACCCAGTCATTCATCACTTAACAATGGGGCTACATTCTGAGGAATGCATCCCTAGGCTATACTGTCCTTATGTGAACATCGTAAGGGTGCACTTGCACAAGCCTCCACGGCACAGCCTGCTACACACCCGGGCTACACGGTATGGCCGACTGCTCCCGGGCTGCAAACCCGTACAGCAGGTTACTGGACTGAATGCTGTAGGCAACTCTAATACAACGGTAAGTACTTGTGTATCAAAACATATCTAAACTTGGAAAGGTACAGTAAAAATATGATATAAAAGATAAAAAACACCCGTACAGAGTGCTTACGAGGAATGGAGTTTGCAGGACTGGGAGTTGCTCTGGGTGAGTCAGTGAGTGGTGAGTGAATGTGAAGGCCTAGGGCATCACTGTGCGCTGCTGTAGGCTCTACAAACACTACACTACATTTATAAAAAATATTTTTCTTCAATAATAAATTAACCATAGCTTACTATAACTTCTTTATAAACTCTTTAATTTTTTAAAACTCTTTGAGTCTTGTAATAACACTTAAAACACAAATTGTATAGCTGTACAAAAATATTTTTCCTTTACATCCTTATCTTGTGAACATATTTCTATTTTAAACAAATTTACTTTTTTTTTACTTTTTAAATTTTTGTTGTTGTTGTTGTTAAAAACTAAGACACAAACACTCACTTTAGCCTGGGACTACACAGGTCAAGATCATTAAGACGTGCCTAGGTAATAGGAATTTTCCAGCTCCCTATAATCTTACAGGATCACCATCATATACGTGGTCCGTTGCTGACCGAGATGTTGTCATGTGGCACAAGACTGTCATTGCTTTGGAGGGTAGAGAAGACAGGAGCCCCAGACACACTGATGATGATGAGACTATCAGTTAATACCTACTAATCACTTACTCTGTGTTGGGCACTGCACTTGATGTGCTATATAGTGGATTTCATTTTTTCTTTGCAGCAATCCTTTGTGGCAGGTACTGTCATTGCCCTTGTTTTACAGATGAGGGAACACAAGCCCAGAGGAGCCCACTAACTTACTTGAGACCACACATCTAGTAAGTGGCCGAGCTGGAATTCAATTCCAGGCTATCTGCCTGCCTCCCCGTGGGTTAACTGCCATATCAGTTTATCAGAATACTGAACTGTAACTGCAGACAAGCCATGCAAGCAGGTCCCTGAAGAGGCATGACACAGGACAGCATATTTTGAAAGGACATGGACAGAAACAGTCCAGAATAGGAGGCTCTTTGGAGGGAGAGAGATCCTAGAGGTGAAGTGCCAGAGAATGGAGGATCCCTGACCACGGGATGGTGGGCGAGCTCCTCAGTGAGCGTGGCCAGGCCTGGATCCGTTTGACAACCTGTGTGTGGGGTGTGTGGTGTGTGTGTGCGCTCGCAGTGTGCACAGCAGGCATAGTGTGCAGTGTGTGTGCAGAGTGTGCAGTGTGTATGTAGCACATGTACAGCTAAAGTATCACCCCCTCTGGCTTAGGACCATACTTGAAATTCCCACATGAAGGATTTCTTTCCTAGTCACCTCCTGACTAACTCATTAAGCCGTGATCACAACCAGAGACTCTCATGAGGTTGTTTTCCAGCAGGGCCACAGTCGGAAGGAATAGGATTCGCTGGCAGAGCCCGAGCTGCAGGGGTGTCCATTCATCCCCAAGGACATTCAGAGCTGTCTCTGTTTTTTCTTCCCCAAGCCGGAAAGTAATTGATAATAGACTATTCTTTCTGCCGGGAGAGCAAAGTATAACCTCTGCCTTGCCAAGTTTGCCAGCTTTGCCACAGACCAGCCATGCCCTTGGAGGAGGTGCTTAACTCCTGAGGCTCTGTGCCTCAGTTTCCTCTTGTAAAACATCAACACTAATAGATACTCATCGTGCTTATTATCCCATCGAGCTGATATGAGTATTACAGGAGTTACCATGTGTCTGGTACTCAGATCAGTGCCTGCCTTTACTGAGGGCTGTAAGTACTTAGTATTATGAATAATTTTAAGAAATTTTATGAAGACACTGAGTGGCAAGTTTATCTTTTTGAAAAGCTACCGAAGGAACGAAGTACATTCTGTGTTCTTTTGCATTGCCTCTCGTTTCGCATTTCCCCATATTGGTCTGTCAGTTAGGAAGAGACTGCTTTTGAGCAAATTTGTTACAACTAGCAAAAGGAGTAAGTTTTACTTTCAGTGATATCCTACTTCTGTGCCTACATGGAAATAAAATTTCCAAGTGAGCAAAACATTTGTAATTTTCAGCACATTTTGGGGACAACAGTTCTATGGGTAGAGGGCACAGGACGGGTGACCTTGGGTGTGGCTGCGTTTCTCACGCTGCCAGCCTCTTTCTGTGAAGCTGCAGTTTTGGTGTGAGAGCCCAGGTTGAGCCTCAGAGTTGAGCAGATAGTTCCTGGTTAAGGAAATGCAGACCAGTTCCATTCAGAGGAGCTGGACGCACAGGTGTGATTTCAGCCTCCAGCTCAGTAAGTGACGGACCTGAGGGTTCTCCAAGGTGCTCGGGGCAGGTATTGCACCCAATTTTGTGGGGTTGTTGCTGCATAAGAGAAAGGCTGGGAGCATATCCCATGACTCATGAGCACTTCACCAGTTGGAGTCAACTCTCAAAAGAGTTCCAGGGCTCTGTACCTCTGGAAACTTGGCAGCAAGATGTCAGCAGAGACATTCCTGGGTTGTCACTTGGCAACATTCCCCTGATGGAGCATGGCATTGCTATGAAATCAATCAGGACCACAAATTAGAAACACTTTGAGAGAAAATTGCTTGTTTTGATGAAGACACAGCCTGAGGAATCTTCTTCCATCAGAGCTGCAGAACAGTCTTTCTGAAGCAGCTTAGGCTGTTGCTGAGTTTCAGTCAGCAACACTGGATTTCAGATAACCCCCTGAGCCAGAATCCTCAGCCATGTTTCAGGCCTTTAACTTACAGTCATATTTCAGCAGATGTGACATGTGTTAACAATGTCATATTACAACAGGACAATGACTTTCTATATATATAGAAGTTTATATCATATCATATACCATATCAGTTTATCAGAATACAGAGCTGTAACTACAGACAAGCCACGCAAGCAGGTCCCTGAGGAGGCATGACACAGGACAGCACATTTTGAAAGGACATGGACAGAAAGAGTCCAGGACAGTAGGCTCTTCGAAAGGAGAGAGGTCCCAGAGGTGAAGTGCCAGAGAGCATGGAGGATCCCTGACCACTGATTCATGAAATCTTCATTGATTCATGAAATCAGGAGGTCATAGGGTTGATATCCTGCCCCAAAATGTCAGAAGTGAAGATGGATGTGCTATATTAGGGTGTCACCATGGACTGACTCTGTTCCTCAAGTATATAGTCAAGGTCACAAGCTTGCAAATTCCTGAATCAAGCTGCTACAAAATAATAGAAATGTACTGCTGACCTCATGCCCTTGTAGGATGGTGTATCCAAACAGGACACAGAACCAAGCATTGTGTGCTGCCCTGCCCTGGTGTTGGGATGGTGGCCTCAACCTGTTAAAAAGACCAAGCGATAGGCCATAATCTGGCCCAAAGTGATTGGCAACAACCAGGGAGGGCCCCAGCATATTTCCAGGAAACCAAAGCTCCCATCCCACTTGGGGCCTCTCTCTGTTTTCTCTGGGGGCCAATACTTCATTCCATCCCTTGGCAATAGACCAGACCTCAGACAACCACCTGCCCATGAAACGCTTTGCCTCATTGTCTGATGCAATGGACTAATTCAAACCTTTCAAATTGTTGTCACTGGGATGGGCGAGGTACAGACACTGAGTCCTGCTCCATCTGGGGTTTGCTTGTCTCTCCCTGAGAGGAGACAGGCCTCACAGAGGGGTCCGGAACAATCGTATCCCTCACCTTCAGGCCTCCGAGACTCCAGATCTCACCCACATGATAAATGACCAAAAACATCCCTGAGGCACCTTTGCCACAAGGAGGACTCTCCTTTAGGAGTCGCTGCCTCCTCTTGATCCCTGGAATAACCTTATTTTTCATTCGTCAATACTAAGGAGAAAAGAACTCATTACAGAGCAATTCTGAGTTTGGGCGATAGCAGAACCTGGGGTGGGGGGCGTAGTCTTTCCCCATTCTTGCGTCATTCTGTGTCTTCTCATCCTCCCCCCGAGCTCATGGGAGTGTGAAAAAGGTCAAGTCCCTGGGAGCACACTTTCCTCCACGGCTCCCCAGTGGCCTTCCCTGTGGTCACTGCAGCCTTCTTTTTGTTACTATGAGCATTATAGGCTGCACACATGGAAAGAAACTTACCACTAAAGGGGAAAGGAAGAGATAAGAGTTTGTAATCACAGAGAAACAGCAAGAGAGAGCAGGGCCCTTTCCACCGATAGCTAGCAGCGAAAGAGGAGAGGGGCAAGCGCTCACGAGGCCCTGGCTGAAGGTTAAAGGAACTTCCTCATTTCAACTAGACCGATGCCCACGCATCCTTTAGCTTCATGAATCTTCTCTTCCAAAATCTGATACTGTAGCAATTTTGAGGTTATTTCCCTTAGCATTTAAATTGCTTAAAGAAACCAAAGGAAAAGCAAAAATTTAGGTCACTCCTGCTTCTACCTCAACTATTGGGAACACAGTGTTTAGCAGATTCTTAAAAGAAGTCTGTCTGAACTGAATACCACCCTTGCTTTTATAAGATGATTAAAAATGGTAACTCTAACAAGTGATTTTTTTTTTTGCAAACAAGCTGTTATTTGTTAGTCACTAATCAATTTACTTACTTGTTTTTGAAACAGGTTTGTCCATATAAAGTGACCAATTTCTCTCTCCCTTGTCTAATCTGAGATGGAGCCTGTTGCTTTCTAACTCCAAAGTATCTCAGAAGTGCCCCATCTCCTTGGTTACAACGCAGGCCCTCACTTTGCCCTTGGGCTTACTGCAAGACAGTAGGCGTTCTTGCCTTTGCTTTCTACCTCCTCCAACCTACCTCTCAGTTATTGGCAAATTGTCATTTTATAGCACAGATCCAATCACGTCAATTTCCTGCAGAAGAGTCATCACTGTGCCATAGGTTCTCAGCTGTTCATGGGGGACCACAGGCCATTTGTACCCAAATAGCATGCTGTCCTGGACACCCCTTCCTTTTGTGATTGCAGGTCTGTGACAGGATGTCCCCTGCCTGCAATACCCTTCTCTGCCTAGGAGACCTGGCCCAGTGTCCTCTCTTCTGGAAGCTTCCCTGTTTCCCCAGGCAGGAGGCCTCCTCCTCCGCGCTCCCCTGACACCTTTCATCCCTCACTGTTGGTGCGATCACGTCGCACTGGGATTGATGTTGCATGGGTCTCTCCCCCTGCTGAACTCCTTCACAGGGTCAGCTCCGTGCCCCCCACGCAGCATACGTCTAACCAATGCTGTGATGTGAATGAGTGTCTGAATGATAGGGAAGTTGCTAAATGTAATTAAAAAAAAACAACAAACCATAAGGCTTCTGTTTCAGAGAGCACAGGAGGTAAGATGGAAGGTTCTCAGCATGTCCCCTTTAAGTCAGTGGTGTGTTTGCTGTTCCTAAGAAATCTTGGCCTTCTTAAGTTTGGAAAAGCAGTTTGGATTTCAGTAACAACTTCCAGCACTCAGAAGATGTCAGACCAAACCTGTGAAGTGCAGAGGACACAAACGTATGGAGGGGAGGTTTACATTCTTGGTTAGAACATAAGATCCCAACTCTTAGACACCACATATCTCCCCTTCCTCCCTGTATAACTTTAGTTTGAGATTTCTAAATACACGTCTCTTTAAAAACTTAAAAGAGCAAAATATGTTCATCTAAGAAAAATGTAAAATATGGATAGTAAATAAATAGACAAAAATCTACAAAAATTCCTACATCTAAGCTAATCACTGTTGACATTTTAGTGCAGGTTTTTCCAGATGTTCATATAAACATTCTTCTAGATATCTAAATCAGGTCAATCAATATACAGTTTCTAATAATAGTCTTTCGGAAGGGAGACTTGCTATACTCCATCTGCCTTAACATTTGAGGACTCGACCTACTTCAGACTGAAGTCTCCCCTACTTACCACGTGCTTTGTGGCAGGGACGACATCGCAGCGTTCCCTGGGGGGCACTCTCAGAGGCTGGGGACCAGGCATGCTGGTGCCACTCCAAGAGGGCAAAGGGCTCAGCTTAGAGTCTCATGGTCAGCCTGGATCAGAGCAGTCCGACATGCGCTGGCCGTTCCCGGCGGTCTCTCTCTGTCTCTCTCTCTCTCTCTCTCTCTCTCTCTCTCTCTCTCTCTCTCTCTCTCCCTCCCAACTGGCTAGAAAGTAGCAAGTTCTCTTTCCTCTTCTCTCTGTTATCCTAAACTTGGACTGATCTGCCAAATTCTCAGAAAGTTCATGCCACAAGGGACTATTTTCAGCAAATGTGACTTGTAGGGTTATCCTTGAGCAGAACAGGTCAGTCAAGCACCTCTCTTTGCAGAAGCTTCGATCAAACGCTGGGCACTCGCCCCAGGGCATGCTGTGGGGCAGTGGCTGGACAGCCTTGCCCTCTTCCCCTCGCTCCCCCAGCGAGCGGTTTTTATAGCCTGCACAGGTGCCTGGGCCTCGAGCCCCTCTCCCAAGGCAGAGCGCTCTGTGCCTTGCCCTTGCCAGGAGAAACCTTTCAGGAGAGAAGAGAAGCTCTAATAAATGATTTGCTTTCTTCTAAGAACTTCCGCACACTGATACTTTCCAAGGTTTTCTTAATGAAGATTAGCTATTGGACTAAACTGATCCCAACTGCTAATAGGCAGGAAATATTTATCAAGAACTTTCTGTTAGTAACTGTGTTGTTCATTCTGAAGACCCTTCAGAATTTTAGACTTGTTTGCAACTTGAAAATTCATCTGGCCCAAACTCTCCATTTTCTCAATAAAGAAGCTAAGGCTCAAAATCAGTAATTTCTTCAAGGTCTGGAAGTAGCCAGACTTTGTTTTGGTTCCTGTCATTTGCCAGTGTATTAATTAGCATACAGTCTTCACTACTGCGTTCATCCTTAGCCTTTGGTATACAGTTGGCGTCCCATACCAGGCTGCATGTTCTAGATGCCTTCAGTTTGTCTGGGTGCCACACATCAGCAACAGACGTCTAGTGCGAGCTGAGTGACTTTTTCTGTTGATCTTTGTACAGACTTAAGCTCATTCTAGTGGTTTCCAAATACAGAAGCATCCGTTAAAAATTCAAAAATGAAGGTCCCTTCTTAAGATCGCATGTTGAGGAAATCGTGTTTTATAATCTCTAACTTTCTTTAAATAATGTGGAAGGGGAAGAATGATTTCCATGCAGGAAAACAGCACTCAAGAGAACTGGGTACAGATCTTCTGTGAGTTAAACAGCCTCATTTCAGACGCGTCCTGCACTGAAGCGTTTCCACGGTCACCAATTTAGAGGGAAGGTCCCTGAAACAAACGCGGCCTCCAGCCGGTTGGTCCTTCAAGTGTCTGTGGTGCCGGAGCGTCTGCGCTCCTCAGGGCCCGTCCGGGCGGTGGTTGGGGCGGCCGAGTGATGACGTCACCACTGGCCACTGCTGGTTGGTTCAGGAGTGGACACGTGACTCCAGCTCGGCCGTGGCGGCTCCACGCGGCTTCCGGGTACCGTCCGTCGGTGATCCAGGTCCTGGGACAGAGCTGTTTCCTGGAAATTGTGTAAGTGGAATGAAGAGAAGAAGCCGTCTCTTGGGCTGGGATTGTGAGAGGAAGCGTTGGGGGCTCCTCGGGGGGACCATTCACCTCCCCCACGGGTTCTGGGAGAGGGGAGAGCCAGTCTGCAGAGAGCAGGGGCGGTGCGAAGCCGCCACCAGCGGAGCGAGAAGGGGCGGAGGGGCCCTCGCCGCAGGGCCGTGTCCTGGGGGTCCAGTTGTTTTCTGATTCGGGGTTTCGTACGTGTCCCCAGAATCCTCGTGGCAACTTACATCTCTCACTCCTAAAAATCCATTCGTTACAAATGAAGCGGTCAGGGCTGATTTCTCATACAAGTTGACCCAAAATATTCTAATTTATGTAGTTTGTACAATTAATTTTCTGCTAAAGAAAGTCTGGAAGGCAAAACAAGGAATATTCTTTGTATATGTAAACAGAAAATGGCATGACTTAAAGATGGCATTTGCTCAGATGAATGTGCGGAGTTTGGTAGTAATACGATAACATCTTACCTCCTCTTTCCAGCCTGCTCCTCAATATACAGGACACTCACAGTTAAGCTAAAATTATGTTATTGGAGATTTTTCTTCAGTTCCATGTTTCTTGAAGGAGTCTCATCTGCTGTGGTATTTCTATTTTTAACTCTAAAATTAGTCCTAGATATTGTCACTTTCAGTAGATGCTACTCTATAATAGAAAGTAAGCAGATATTTATCTACATAACCAAAAGTAGAATGTGCTACATGATTTATTTATATTATAATAGAATATGTTTTATGTTTATATTATAAAAATTATACATGATTATTAGAGAAAATTTGGAAAGTGTAGAAAAATAGAAGCAGATAAATACTGGTAATATTTTGGTATATTTCTTATCCAATCCTTTTCAATGCATTGTTACATAGTTGTGATTCTTTTATAGACACCATTTTGTTTCCTATTTTTCTCCAGTTAACATTACAGGATGCACATTTCCATGTTTATTACAAATTTTTTATGGTTTTTGTGATTATAAATTATTTAATCTTATTGACACACTGTAATTTATTTAATCTGTCCCCATAACTTTAGGGAATTACGTGGCTCAAAATTTTTAACTATTATAAACAACATCATAGTGAATGTTTATAGACACTTTTATAGTATTAATATTTAGGAGTATCTACTTACAACAAACTCCTAGGAGTATATTTGTGTATTAAAGGTTCTGGTCATTTTCAACCCCTGTTTACACATGTTGCCATCCCACTATAGAAGGATCACACCAATTTATTCTCCGTGTAGTACTGACTGGCCACTTGCCGGTGCTCACCAGCAGAGGGTGTGCTCATATCTTAAAATCTTTTCTAAGTTGCTAGGGGAAAAATTTTACCTCATAACTAGATATTAAGACATTATTATAAGGTTGAACATTATTCAAATGCCTGCTAACCAGATGTATTTCCTTTTTGTCGATTTATCTGTTCACGGTTCCATTGCAAATGTCTAAATGAAGGACCATATATGAGAGGTGATCAG
This sequence comes from Lepilemur ruficaudatus, assembly GCA_963574885.1. Taxonomy (NCBI): domain Eukaryota; kingdom Metazoa; phylum Chordata; class Mammalia; order Primates; family Lepilemuridae; genus Lepilemur; species Lepilemur ruficaudatus. The sequence goes on along the minus strand of CAUYRT010089157.1, from coordinate 1,606 downwards.
AAAGTGGCATCTGACAGTCAGCCCAACACCGTCTTCCCTTTGTGCCATGGAAACACCCATGATGACGCAGAAATTATGAAAGCTCAGTGCCACCAAAAATTAGTACTAAGAGAGAAACTATTGCCAGTTGTTCCCAAGCCCAAGGCTGGCTTCTTGAGAGTGGCAGAGTGTGTGTCTTACGCCAGTCTCAGTGCTTTATTTTCCAAACTCCAGTTAGAGTGCTGGAGAGGTTGTAGAGCCCTTTTATCGTGGAGCATTTATGGGACCTGGGTTCCCCTGAGTCATGTCGGGAAATGTTAACCTAAGGAGCTTTAAGGCTATGAGTGAAGAACTCATATATATCCAAGGTGCTTTCACGAGTAAAGATGGTAGAAAGACTTTTAAAAATGCCAAGGATTCAGAAACACACTCCTAGGTCACCTGCCCCTATTGTTTTGGGTCCTGGGGCAAGAGATCAAACAGCAATCTACGTACCTCCATTTATGTGATATTGAAAAATAAGTCAAGGTAATAAACTCTTAAATAACATACCCTCTCTTCCTTTGTGGTTACTCAGAGGCCATGGTGAGAGCTCTGCTTCGGAAGCAAGTGCCACCAGCCACCTGTGGCACTGCCTGGAGCCAGACCCTGCACTTCTGCCCTCTGCGGCCTCATCCGCTAGCTAGCGGCCCATGGTGCATGTCTCAGAGGAAACTGCCCCTTCCATCGTTTGGAGGACAAGTTCTGATTAGTGCCAGAGAGACAGGCCTGGCAGGAGGCCACGCGGGTCCTGAGAGCAGCCTGGGGGCCTCTGGGGCTCTGGGTGTCAGGAGGAGACCAGAGGGGCCCGTGGTCTGTGGGTGGGCACATCTCTTTGGCCTTCTGGATTTTTCACCCCATAGGAAGAGGTGAAGCCAGAGAGAGGCCAAGGGTGTCCCCCAAGCAGAGGCTGGAGGGCAGAGGTCTCTCACCGGGTCTAGGGGTAGTGGTGCTCTCAGCACTCTTCCTGAACAACTTATTTGAATATGTACTGCACCCCCTGAAAGAGGGACTAAGAATGGGGACATTGATAGAACAGAGCATGTGACCCCGTAAGCCAGGAGTTCTCAAGGTGTCTCTGGATGCACCTGCACCTGAGGAAGAGGGCACATTCTCAGGCCTTGCCCCAGACCCACTGGGTCTGACAAGCAGTGGGGCCAGCAGTCTGCACTTCAGCAGGCCCCAGAGGGCTCTGCTGTGTCCCCTGCTGACCCTACCTCACTCAGGAGTCCCCGGATTCTAGCCGCCACAGCAGCCCGTCCACCTTGCCGCATCCTGGTCCAAGGTGAGCACTGAGGGTGCACTATCACTGTGCTGCCTGTAACTGGACAGTGCATCTGCAATTCCTGCCATAACCCTGGGCCTTGCTGGAACTGGTGTTCTCGGTTTGCACGCCTGCACGGTCTGGTCTATCCAATTATGAAGTGTGTCACTGCAGCTTCATTGATGGCTTCTTGCTCTCCCCAAGGGAGGCACTGATGATGAGGACAGAGGCATATCGTGGTTGCATCTTCCATGGGATGAACTGCGTCCCCCAAATCATATGAAATCCTAACCCCCAGCACCTCAGAATGTGACCACACTTTCA
>CAUYRT010089156.1:0-33243 GCA_963574885.1 Lepilemur ruficaudatus | reverse complement strand
TCCTGGGCTCAAGCAATCCTTCTGCCTCAGCCTCCCGAGTAGCTGGGACTACAGGCATGCGCCACCATGCCCGGCTAATTTTTTACATATATTTTTAGTTGTCCAATTAATTTCTTTCTATTTATAGTAGAGACGGGGTCTTGCTCTTGCTCAAGCTGGTCTTGAACTCCTGACCTTGAGCAATCTTCCCACCTCGGCCTCCCAAAGTGCTAGGATTACAGGCGTGAGCCACCGCGCCCGGCCTCATTCCCTACTTATCTTTTTCATATGCAAGTACTTTTACAGAGTTGCAATCACAGTGAGTACATAATTCTGCATCCTGTTCCCCCACCCCTTTACATCACACCACGAGCATCTTCTTCACGCTGCACAGTCCTAGCAACCACCATTTTTAACAGCTGCACGATATTCCTTCAAGACACTAAGGTCACACCGAACTTCTCATCACTGTTCACACAAACAAGGCCGCAAGGAGCAGCCCTCTCATACACACGCAGCAACTTTCTTCCCCTCTTGGATTTCCCCCTCCGGACACATTCCCAGAGGTGGGAATTAATGGCTCAAAGGGCACACACGGACCACAGATGGCCCCTGTGGGACTAGACCAGCCTTCTGTGATAACAGGAGCAAAAGGCGACTGGTTAGGACTGAAACTGCCGCCCAGAACTCACAGGCATCCCTCTCGGCTCAGTCATGGTGACTGACCCTGGCAGGTAATTGGCCTCTTGCTGCCTCTGATTCTAATGGGCTTTTGGCAACAATCAGATGAGTTAATCCAGGCAAAGTACACAGAAGACTGCCTGGCACACGCTTGGCACTGTGTCACTGTGAGCTTTTTGTTTTTCTTTTCTTAGGTGACTACGGAATAATTTTTATTTCAGGCATTTTCCTAGGATAGAAGTCCCAGAAGCATGTTTTTGGTGATGACAATGACAATAACGGTGATACAGGTACCATTTACTGAGTCTCACTGTATGTCAGGCACTTCACTCTTATAATACCTTACTTAATTGTTCTGACAGTCCTGTGAGGCAGGAGCACTAATGATTTTGTTTTTCCAATTAAGAATCATGACGTACATGAATGACTGGACAGAGGGATACCAGGACTCAGAGGACAGATGAGAGCTCAGAAGGGCTCTGCAGAAAGACAAAGGGAAGTGGCTGGAATGGGGGCTCTCATGTGCTAATGTTTACTTAGCACTGGCCTGATTTTCCAGGAGAATGTAAGTGTCAACTGACATGGCTTTGGCATCAGCAGACAGAACCTTTCCCAAGAGAGGCCACTTGTGATCCATTAGATAAGGCACAAATTATGCACCGAACCTCTAAATCTTAGCCACTGGTTGATTCTGGCATTTAAAGTCCATTTTTCATTCATGATCGACAAAGAAGAAACAAAGACATAACCAGAAAATGGAGCTGTCCCTACAACCAGACTTAGCTCTTAAGTTTGTAAAAAAAAACACTGACGATATCAGGCAACCCAAGACCCGCAGGTTAGAAGCCAGTGGGGAGAACCCTGGTAAACCCTCAAATCGGAAGCCAAAACTCTTAAATTCTATCTTGATGAGAAACTGTTTAGATGCCTTAACCAAGTCTAGAGTGACTATTAGGAGACTGGTTCTAAGAACTCGAAGGTGTGAAGAATGTTCCCAAGCATGACAGACTCCTTACGTGCTTGTGTCTGTCTTACACGGGGCACTGGCCCAGGCACTGCTTTTGGGTGGTTGGGTGTATTTCAGTGCTCAGACTCCATTCTTTCATCTTACAAAAAAGGTAGAAATGTAGGCACACCTAAACTGGGGGGTGGGAGTCCAATTTTTTTTTAGAGGAAGGGCTAGGAAATCTTGCTTAGTATATTTGGGTCCTTGGAAAGGAGGTGAGTTACAGGTGCAACAAGGGACTTGCTTGAACAGGAAGAAAAAGAGGCCACCTCTGGTTCTGCTACCTTCCTGCTGAAGATAAAGCCATGGAAGGTGGGTCAGGAGGGTTACAGCTTCTTAACAGGGCTGGGGGCTTTGCCCGTGGAGACAGCACTAACCTGACATCCTTTTGTTTAGAGAGTGTCTTCCCTACTGCCCAATGTAAAAGTGTCTCTTTCCTTTAAATAGCTATTTCTATTAACATTTACTCATGATCTTTAATTTTAAACATTTATCTTGATGACAATCACAGATCGAAAAACACCCCAGTCAACCAGTCTCCAGCAGACACTGAAAAAGTCTTTACACAGGGGCACTTCTGAGGCTCGCAATGCCCTCCGTTGATTCCCTGCATTGCTATTTCTCTCTAAAAAGCATAACGGGAACCAGAAAATTGGAGGCCGCAATCTCACATCCAGTAATAGAAACTTTCCACAGGAAGCATCCAACACCTGCTTTATATAATAGAACTAAATCAAGACTGTAACTGCTCCAGTTTCTTCCCCTGGACACCCAGAGGTATTTTCTGGGTGGACTTGAAAGACACACCCACTGTTTTTTCCCATACTCTGTAAAAAGGTGCTGCGCAGGGAGAGCAGGTTTGCTGCTTGCTAATCTGACCGTGGGGGAGGGGACAGGCTCCCCACTGCACGCCCGGCTCCATTTGCAGCCACCCCCCCCCCCCCGCGAGGCCTAGTGACGTCAGACAAGCGGCCACAAATGAACACTCACTTTTGGTTTTGCTCTCGGCTTCAGCTGCTCTAACTTCTTAGCAGCAGCCTCAATGGAGGCTGCGGCCCCCAGTAATTCCGTTTCTGCGATGACGGTTGGGTCTTCTGGATCCACCCACTCCGTTCCTAAAATCAGTCCAAAAGAAGGTCACTGTTGGTAGCTGCAGAGCTCAGGGCACCGGCTTAATCACAAACAGTATCTGCATCTGCATGCAGGGGGCTCCCGTGAGCCTACTGTCTGCCTTGTCCCAAGGGACCGTCTCTCTAGCTCTCACAAAGGTCACCTGGATGCGGGGGGTGGGGAGCCAATGCTGGTTGTCTGAATCAGCTGTGTGTCCGGTCCCAACACAGGAGCAGCAGCAGCAGCAGCTTCAAAAATGAAGATCTCATGGACCAAGGCTTGAGCCTTACTCTGACTTTGAACTTAACGCTCATGAATATAAGTAAGTGCCCTCAGGAGACTCTAAACCGCATAGAGATTTGCCATTCTCTTCTCCTGGAACACTCGAGGAAAGGCTACTCGCCTCAATTCAAAGGAAAGGAAACCCGTGAAAAAACCTTTCCCTGGTGAGTTAGCTGCTTGTATGTGAGCACAAACCATGTGCAGACAACACACGCAGCACTATTTTCTAAATATGAAAGTAGTAGTAATGTTTGCATAAGAGTAAGTATTCTGATGACTGAAAATGCAGATAAAAATAAATGGGGAGACTCCTAAGGGACGTGAGAGTTCTAGATGGATGACACCATTTAAGAAGAAGTCCTTAATACAAAGACTAGAGAAAAGATCTGCTTCGGGGAGGATGCTACTTTTAAAATCTAACTTACGCCCATTTGCTTTAAGAAAGTACCCCACTGTACTGCTCCTGGCTGCATTTGCCAGCAAAGGGCCTGTGCTGGCCGTGCTTGTCCCCTGCTCAGCTCATCGTATCGGCACCGCTTCAGAGGGTGCCCTGCACGGCGACATGAAGATACGGGAGAACCCAACCTACCTTTCATGGCTTCCGCAGCCTGGATGAGCTCAGTCACCGCGCCGGCAACTCGCTTGGAAAAAGCTGCCAGTTGATGCTTGAGTTCTGGGGTTGGTTTCTGAAGAACCTGTGGGTGAAGAACAAGTCGAGCAGGTAAGAAGGTAGAACCGCTGTACCAGGAAGCACACTGTTCCTGGCATGCGTGGAGTCAGGCAGCCTGGCTCTGAGTGCAGCTCTGTCCCAAAGTGACTTCAGACTCTTGGAGAAAAACATTTAAGACTCACTGGGATTCAGTAACATTTCATGTGAGAAATGAAAAGTTGGGAACCAGGTGTCCCTCTAAGGTCCCTTCTGACACAGCTCCCAAAGATCATAGAGGAGATGAAGTCCTTCACTTGGACCTTCATGTGTCCTTTATTTGTACACAAAACAAACACATGCACCCGAAAATTACCCAAAGTGTAAGAACACTCTGAGTGAACAAGAAAGCCCCATGCTTTGAGCCAGCCGGGTCCAACAAATGCAGGACCAGAGGAAATGTACCATGCAGGTCTCGTAGACAAGACCCCAAGTAAGCAACAAATAACTGATCAGGAAGTTGTTTCTGAAAAAACAATACATAGCCAAATGTCAGAAAATGAACCTTCACCCTTTCCCTGCACCTCACCACATAAACTAACTAGAAATGGATTATAAACCTAAATATAAGAATTAAAACTATAAGGAAGAAGATACAGGAAAACAATCTTAGTGATCTTGGATTTGGTAAAGATTCTTAAACAGACCACCAAAAGCACAATTATGAAAGAAAAAAAATCAATAAATTGGACTTCACCAAAATTAAAGGCTTTTAATTTTCAAAAGACACTGTTATCCATATAATAGAATATGATTCAGCCATAAAAAGGAACGAACCACTAACACATGCTACAACATCATGGACGAATTTTAAAACCATTAGGCTAAGTGAAAAAAGCAAGTCATAAAAGACCACATATTACATGATTCTGTTTATATGAAAAGTCCAGAATGGGCAAAGCTGTAGAGGTAGAAAGTAGAGTAGTGAATGCCTAGGGCTAGGAGTAGGTGGTGGGGAGAGCAAGGCGTGATTGCTGATGGATACCAGCTTCCTTTCTGGGGTAGAAAATCAGATTATGTGATAGTTACACAATGCTGATTATACCAAACACTAATAACCTATGCACTCTGAATGCATGCATTTTGTTATATGTAAATTATATCTCAATAAAGGTGTTCAGAAGAGACTCAACATAGCATTTAAATGAAAGCATAACAGGAAGCTGGGATGACCCTTGCAAATAGAAACATTCAGTTCATCCCAAATGTTTAATACCAGTTTATCCTAAATGCTTAATATCTGAGGTATAAAAGGTGTACTTTGGTTCTACTTTTATATTTATCCAAGTTCTGTCCACACATCATTTTTTTTCCCTCAACACTCTGCAGTGCTGTCATTTTCCTTCCTTCTTTTTTTTTTTGAGACAGGATCTTGCTCTATTGCCCAGGTTAAATTGCAGTGGCCTCATCATAGTTCACTATAGCCTTAAACTCCTGGGCTCAAGTGATCCTCCTGCCTCAGCCTCCCGGGCAGCTGGGACCACAGGTTTGCGGCATCATGCCTGGCTGATTTTTTTTTCTATTTTTTGTAGAGATGGGGTCTCCCTATGTTGCTCAGCCTGGTTTCAAACTCTTGGCCTCAAGCTATCCTGCCTCCCAAAGAGCTAGGATTATAGGCGTTAGCCACTGAGCCATTGGCCTCTTTTTTTTAAAAAATAACAGGCATTTGTCTCCCTTGCTCCTGCAAGACACTGTTATAAGAATGAAAAGACAAGCCACCCCTTGGAGAAACTATTTGCAGAACAAAGGTCTGACAAAGAACTTGTATCTGGAAAATATAAAGAATTTTAAAAGCTCAATAATAAGACAAAGCACTCAATAGAAAATAGGCAAAAGACCTAAACAGACATTTTACCAAAGAAGATATACAGAAGACAAACAGGTACACACAAAAAAGGTACTCAACAATGGAAATTAAAATCACAGTGAAATATCACTGTAGACCCACCAGAACGGCTAAAATTAAAAAGGCTGACTTGTCAACTGGGGGCGAGTAACGATGGTAGAGCAACTGGAACACTCACACCTTCAAATGTACAATAGCACAACCACTTCGGAATAAAGTTTAGATCTAACCTATGACACAAACATTCTACTTCTAGGTATTTACCCAAGAGAAATGAACACATACTGGCACAAAACCTTGTACAATATATGAATGTTCCTTGAAGCTTTATTTGTAATAATCAAAATCTGGAAACAACCCAAACGTCCATCAACAGGTGAAGGGACAGACACATTTTGGCAAATCCACACAGTGGAATACTACAGCAATGAAAGGTGACAAATTATTGACACACACAACAAGGAATCAAAAATGCTGACGCTGAGTGAAAGTAGTCACACAAAAAGGAGTAGATGATATAGTTCCACTTACAGAAAAGTCTAGAAAATGCAAAAAAAAAATCTATAATAAGAAGCAGATTAGTGGTTGTTTGGGAATTTTAAAGGATGATAGATATACTCATTATTTTCTTTGTGGTGATGCTTTTACAGATGAATTCATATGTCAATACTCAACTTATATACTTTAAATGTGGTATTTAAAAATGTGTATTAGATATGCTTCACTAATACTGGCAAAATAGTTATAGGTGTGGTGTGGAGAATGACTTAAATCATCAAAGTAGAAATGATTAGACTTCTGTCTCCAAAAAGAAGAGCCCTTGATGTAGAAAGATAAAGCACCACTTCTGTATACACTGCATCCTCTCAGACAGGGGGACAGCTCTATGTTAAAGAGCCCCAGCTGTAGATAAGGCAGGAGGCAAGGAGTTCTATTTTTATTCTGCCAGTAAGTCAATGTGATTTCTAATAGCAGGCAATGGACAGATCCAAATTAAAGCTCTGCCAGGAGAAGCGAGGGTAATTTTAACCTTCCCAAAGACTTCATACTGTGGTTTTGCAGAAATATTGAACCATGACTGCTGCAGAGGCAAAGTAGCTGCTTCCTGTCCTGTGACACAAATCCTCTCTGCCAAAACAGCAAATAGCAAGATGCAGGAGGCCGACCTCACTCAAATGAGAGCGCTCAGGGCAGCAGGGAGATGGCTCTGTCCAAATTAGATCCCGTGTGTGTTGAGAGCTAACTAGACTCTCCAAAGAAAAGGATTCCCCAGGCGGGGGTTCTCCATTTGGAGTCTCTAAATACCCGAGGTTCCAAGTGAGCTCTGGGGCTGTGTCTCATCTTAAGAGTCTAAGGGACATTCTGTGTGTCTGTGTGTTGATGTTTCTTTGAAGAGAGTGAGGGGAGCCAGGAAATGGCCCAGGGCTTTCAGCTTAAAGGGGCCCAAGATCCACCAAAAGTAAAGAATGCTAAAACCATGACAGTCATTTTGCTCACCAAAACGAGGTGGGGGTAGAGAGGAGAGGCAAGGAGGAGAGAGGAAGAAGCACTTTGGAGGATAAAACGTGTTCCCAGATACTGGCACAGGGTTTAAAGTTGGCGTGAGGTCAGGAAGAGGACCCTGCCAGGGTTCCAATTTCCTTCTCCCATGAGAGAAACTTCTGCCTAAGACAAGTGCTGGCACCTGCCCCTTCCTTATGAGGTGGGAGCTTCTCTAAGCTGCCTTTCTGCTGGAGAAGGAATGGAGAGACCTTCCCTCCACTGGCCATCTTAAAGGCTGCCTACCCCCTTTCCACCCAGGCTTTGGGTGTGTCAGAGATGACGCTGGAGGTGGTCGCCCACACCACGACACTCTTTGTTAAATGACTCACCGAGCGCAATGGTGCAAGTCACCAATCTGAGGCTCAGGCGTGGTGCAAGGCCTGGGCCCAGAGATGCCACGTAAGTGAACCAATGCTGCATAGATGCAGGCACAGGTGCTGGAGAAGACACGCTTCAACCCAGAAGCACAACTGGGGAAAAGGGATGAAATAGAAATAAGAGGATCTCTGTATCTCCTCCCCTCCACCAAAATGAACAAGACAAAGACAAAAACATGAAAGAGAGAAAACAATAAGAAATGGGGTACGGGGGAAGCCCCCACTTAGGAAGTAGAGAAGACACTGGTGCTGCAAGCCCAGGGCCACCCATAAGCCAGAAACACACCGTCCAGGTAGATTTCACTGAAGGACTCAGCAAATGTTAGCTCGGGCACACAGCACTGGGCTGACAGACACGCTCATTCCATCCCTAATAAACTCACTCATTGACATCCGAGGAAACCAAAGCCCAGATAAGACTGTGGTCATGCAGCTGTGAATATTTACATGGCAGACCCAGGGTTTGAACTCAAGGCTTCTAAACCTACTGTTTCCACTATATTGTCCAATTTCCAGTTATAACAAAGTTCCATGTGACTCAAAATATATTGCTCCATAAAGAAAAAGATGTCTTTTGGAAGCCCCATTGATTTTATTTTTTTTAATCTGAATTTCCTGCTAGGCACGCTCATGGACTGAACACTTTAACTACATCCCAACCCAACTAGCCAGTTTAGCCACAGAGGCTCACGTCTGTGAACACTGACTGGCTGAGATGTGATACTCGGCCCACGTGTGACACACAGATTTCCATTCACAAGGGTTCAGACTTTGGGACCCCAATGTTAGTAACCCCAGGCTGGCTACTCTCCCAAAAGGTGTACTCAGCATTGACCAGCTACCTAGATGAAGAATAAAAATAATGATGCCTTAACTGACCTAAAGAGTTCATGATCAGAAGACAATTTATTTTTGAGAAGAGGGCAGTGAAATGCTCGAATGAGCACAGAACTGGAAATATCAAGACTGTGATTTGGTTCCAGGTGTATTGCTGAACAGCTGGGTGACCTCAACCAAGGGACAAACTTCTCTGGGTCTTGGATCATTCTTTGGCCTGCTAGCCTCGTGTGGTTGCATAAGGACAAAACAAGAAAAATTCAGAATGCCCAGTAAATGCAAGGCTTGACAGCCTTCCTCTAGGTATGTGACTTGCATATCTGAAGGTGGCCTGTTGGATCTTTTTATTCAGGTTTGATGGAAGGAGAGACGTCATCAACTCTCTTCTAGGGGTGTCCCTGACTATCAGGGCCTTCCCCAGACCTTGCTGGAATCTAAACGTGGCTGCCAAGGCTCAACAGAGACAGAGGCATGCTGCCCATACTTCTTGGTTCTCCATGCTTTGGTCCTAGGGTCGGTGGGGAGTAAAGCCACCCTAGCACTGGGAGTCTGAACAGACCCAAGGCTCCCTGGGGTTAGTCCACCAGCCACGAGCACCACAGCCCCTGCCTGGCATCTTCCGTTTCTGCTTTCTTAACCCAGCCCTGTGCTGGGCACACCGGCCTGGGAGAGTCATTTCCAAGGTAGCCTAAGCCATTCATTCACGGATGGGAGGAAGTTGTGAGAGCTTAGTCAGTCACTTGTAGCAGTGATGGTGGTCCTCCCTAGGTTGCCGTGGAGGCTGGAGTGGCTCTGTTGGAACCCTTCTGTGTCCTCCCAGGATGCACTGGGGTTTTTCATAGCATGACCTCATGGTGTGGCGCTGGCCCCCAATCCGCTTTGTCCCTCACTCTGCCCATCCCTCTCTCTCCTCTCACATACAAGAGAGAACCCGGCTCTCCTGCACTCTAATTGCAGCTCCCCGCACACTGCACTTATAGTCCTGCGCGCTGGATTGGTGCATCGAGGGAGACCCTTCCTCTCAGTCCAGTCCCAGCTTCGTGTTGGTGCCTAGACAGTGCTCCGAGGGGTTTTGCCCAGGAAAGGATGGCCTGCAGTCATATCAGCCAGGGACGCTGGAGTGACACACAGCTACCCCCCGGCCCCACCCCACCCCACCCAACGCGCCTCCTCACCACCAAGACGTGCTCAAGAAGATCCAAGTAGCCGAGGGTGCACTCCGTCCCATACCGCAGGGCTCTGGTTCGCACCTCGTCACTGACGTCAGGGTGGAAGGATGCTTGCTGGAGAAAGAAAGGAATGTCGACCTTTTAAAACAGGAAGAGCCAGCTGATAAGTCACCTACCCGAAGTGTTGGGCAGCCCTGACCAAGAGGCAGGAGACTTTAGCCCCGGTGACCTCTTGAAAACCTGCCCTGACTCCCTGGACAAAAGGGGTGTCTCTCCCCCATGTTCTCCTGCCTCCCCTCCCCCACCTGCCCACAGTATGTTCTGACACTGTGTGTGTTGACTTTGCTGATGCCCTGGGACCAGATGCTAGAAACAACTGAATATGGTCACTGGTTCCTCCCTTTCCCACCCACCCCCTTTGTTTGAAATGCCAAAAATTCCATATGCACTAAAAGTAGAGGAATGATTCATGATTAGGGCTTACAGCAGGAGACATACTGACCTGCGGTCAGCCTGGCCTCTCTCCAGAAACATGAGGAGTCCTAAGACCCCTCTCTGTTCGCAGGCTAATTAAGCCCAGGTCCTCACCCTGCCGCCTGCCTATGCTACAGCTGCAGTGATATCTCTGCGAGCAGGGTCCTCTGGCTCCTGGGAAACTTCAGACAGTGAGCTCCCCAGTGCTCTCAGGGCCACCGTAACTCATTGCACATTATACACAAGTCGAGATAAGCAAACCAGAGCATGTGGTTGACATAACATCGTACGCATTTTTCTCACACTTGTGACCTGCCAACTGGAGTCACTCATGACTTATCATTTCCGATGGCATACCCATTCACAGGGTGGCCAGATAAAACACACACAAATTTGAATTTCAGGCCAACAATGAAAAATTTTTATAGCACATGTATGGGACACTCTAGTTGTTATTTGCCCAAACTGGCAACCCTACCCATTCTTCCTTTCATAGCTTCACTCTGGAAAGAACTTGAGGAGCTTGCAGAAATACGTAACATAGAAAACTCAGGACATATAAATCATGAAGCAAATACAAATCACACATTGGGACAAAAGGTCAAGGCTTTATCCTAAGACGAATGCTGACCAGCCGCCATGTTTCCTCCACTCATCTCCTCCCTGGGAACGAAGGTGCTGGTAGGACACCTTTAGGTTGTCCCCTGACCTCCCCACTCCTGGAAAGAGAGGGGCTAGTTCTCATGGCCAGCACGTCATTTATAGACACAGTTTTACTCCTCTGAGGACTAACAGGCTCAGAGGCAGGGACCCAGAGTCATGCTACTAACCACTACCACTTTTTATTTACCGTCTGGGAGCACAGAGCCCGTGTCTGCTTGACGAGATGCCACCGTGGAAGCCATAGCCAACAGAACTTCCAGTAGGTTCTGTGCAAGGCCCTCACATGGGGTTGTGGGAAAGGTGAAGCTGAGGTGTTCCTGCCCACTGCTGGAAGCCTGTCACTTGGTGGAACCCTCCAGGAGAGCAATCTGGCAATACTTAAAATCTCATACATTAGACCCACTGATTCTACTTGTGGGAGTCTTGCTTAAGGCAACAATCCAAGGCACAGGAAAAACAGATCTATCCAAAGACGTTTATTGTAGTAAAGTTTGTGATTAAAAAAAATGCAGAAAACCTAAATCTCTGATAATAGGGGAAAGATAATATTCGTTTAGAGAGTATTTTGTAGTCATTAAAAAGTCAGCGCTAATTGACTCACAGCAACACAGAAACAGCCACATAAAGTTAATTATAATAGTAGATATAAAACTGTATCTAACATAAACACATGCACATGAAAGTAAACCCAGAAAGAAATACACATGAGAGTCAACTTAGGGTTTAGGAAAGTCTTTATCTCTGCCTAAGGAATTGGCATAATGTTCTCATTCTGAGAAGATGAGCTGGTACGTAACTTACCTCCACGCTTAGCCTGCTCAGCCCAAAGGCAGCGCCCCAACAAGGCAACCTGGCCCTTATGCTGGGCATGTAAGGCTTCCTTCTTGACCCTACCACCCAACATCCTAGTTTTCTGTACATGCCATACTGCATGCACATGCCTTCTGGCCGGCTGCCTCATTTCCGTTTGCAAAGGGGTAAGGCATATAGGAAACCAAAGGAAATGTAAACATCAGTAAGTCTGCTAGATAAGTCCCATCCTAACAGGAGTCTCAGGGCTCACAGCAGTGACACTTGCTGTCAAGTCTGGTTTTGGAGTGTGCGGCCAACATACAGGCTTCAGCGTTCTGGCTGCTGTTTTGTCCTGCACAGCCAAGATGGTCTGACCCAGGGTGGGATAACAGGGGATCTGAGTGAGGATGGGCAGACAGCACCCACATTTCTCTGCTTGACCTCTTCCCCCATGAAAACTTGGGCCCGTCTTAAGAGAGACTTAAAAATCTGAGCTGCATTCCCTTTAATCATGGTCTTTCTTCTGTTCAACTTCCCCTTTCCATGTCTGTAACACGGGGACAAAAGTGTCTGTCACTCATCCACCACAGTAACCTTGAGCACTAGGGCTGAGAGGCCCAGGCAGCAGACACAGACTGGCCGTGGAATCACAAGAGCTGGTCTGTGTTCTCGTTCTGACAGTAAATAGCTGTGTGACCTTGGTCAGGCCACTTCATCTCTCTGAACCCATTTCATCACCTGGAAAAATCCCTTTCGCCCTTCTCACCTGGGATCAAAGGACAGTATACACTGGCCCTTCCAAATCTATGAGGTGCCCTGTGTGCATGTGGGCCATATCTTGCCAAGTATATGCCACTGTAACCCCCTCGGAAGTTATCACTTCTGATGGGCGGATTCTATCGAGCTCACACATCAAAATGGCACATACTTGCGGCCTTAGGAGGGGGTCCCAGCTCCCTGACCTAGCATCCGCTGTCCTTCATGGAAGTGGCCCTACCTTTGAACACCTTGTCTTTCCCTCCTTCTCTCTCACCTAAATGTGGGGCTGGCACCCTGGCCAGGCCTCGCACGTACATTCCCCCAGTGCCCCCACCTTACCCAGTTCCCTCTAGATCATTCTACCCCTTCTGAGGGACCGCGAGAAGCCCTAAGAGTGGGACCTCGCAGCGGCAGCCCCAGCAGAACTCACTTCACTGTAGAGAGCGGCTCTGCGCCCTCAGACCCCAAGCTGGAAAAGCTGGTCTTCGACTTCTGTGGCGTGTCCCCACCCTCACTCGTCACCAGCCCCCGCGTGCAAGCCAGAGTCTCCGGGGCAAGGCAGGGCTAGAGGAGTGATGGACGGTGGGGTGCTCAGTGGGATGTTGGGTGACGTGGGGGATCTTATGGGTCACTTTCCCGACAGATAAAAGCAAGCAGAGGTTGTAGGGCTCAGGGCTCCCTGGCTCCCCCATCAAGCACGGGCTCGGGGCAGCTGCTGTTGTGATCTGCCCAAGGAGCAGAAGAGTTTCCCCAAGACTCCTGGCACAGGCAGCAAAAAGGGGATTCCCCAAGTCCTGCTGTCTTTCTCTACCTCACTTTCCCACCAGGGACGGCAACACCTCTCCTAGAGCACAGTGGGTGACCCGTGGGGGCTGGAGAGGGGTCCCGGCGGAAGAGGGGGGACCTGGAGCAAAGTGCCGCAGTCCCGCTCACTACTCTCAGAGTGGCCCCGCCGCACGCTCTGTGCGAAGGCTTCCTGCCTGTTTAGGAAGATCTGAAAAGGAGGCGGAGGTTTGGGCCAGCAGGGCCGACTCCATCCCCCTCAGAAACACAAAACTGCCTCAGAGAGTCGTTCCTCACAGGCTGATGCCTCCTCTGCTGTCCTCAGTGTGCATTTTATGACAAAGTCTAAGGTATCACACCCCTCCCTCCTACACAGGCCAGCCTGTCCCTTCTCCAGACTGCAGACCCCTCAGTCACCACAGAGATCTATCTACCCGTCCCAAACAACGCCAAGGCCTTTACCTTGCAAGCCGTCAACATATCTGACACGGCTTTCCGGCTCAGATTGGCAGTGGCAATCACGTCCTCCTGTCTACACGAGTTCCCGGCCGCCACGGCTTTGGCTGTTGCCATGGTGATGCCTTTCGTCATCCGGATCGATTCTTCAGGTGACGATGTCTTTTCGGGTACCTCTTTTGACTGGAACACCTAGAAGTCAGAAACAGAGAGGAGGAAAAAAAATTAAAAAGGAAAAGACAAAAATAATTTATTCTTCTCCAACCTGGCTGTAGCTCAATGCCTGAAAACCAAGCCAGCAACTGGAGGAAGATGTCAAATGGCAGGAAATTAGAAATTTAATTTGAGCACAGTAATAGCATCCTTGCTTTCAAGATCCCAGCACGGACAAACCTCTCACACCTCCACTCGGCATTCACGGGAGCAACACGGCGAGGGCGTCTACGCATTCACTGACCGGTCTGCACAAACTGACTCCCAGTATTTAGACATGGCCCACCCTGGGGAAGGCCGTGCATGGCCTCCTAGTTCTCTTCCTCTACACCTGCTGGTGCTTCAGCAGTTTCCAGAAATTCTGCAGTCCCAGGGCCGGTTCCTGGGCAGGACTGACCTGGATGTATCACTCTGGACTCACCCCTCTCTCTCTAAGGGGTGTGCGGCAGGGTGAAATGAAGCATCCGCTCCGTCTATTCTTAGTCTGCCTTACAAATATAACTGCATAATTGTGCAGAGGTGTTCAGGTCGAGTGTGCCACAGTGACACTGTGAATTATTTAATGATGCCCTCCCCTCTTTAGAGAAGCTGAAATAAAGTAACTGGGGTAAATCAATATCTCACTTTAAAGTTCCACCTGTCAGTCAAGTCAGCTGTTTCTGCTTCTAGCCCATCTGTCTTGTCTAATGTGAGTGGTGGCGCCCTGGCCATGTGCTAAAGTGCATCTGTCCCTGCACATGAGGACCCCATCCTAGGTGGGGCTGCCCTGTCTTCAGCCCCAGGCAACCACATTCCAGCAGGGAAGCCTTCCCTGAGGCAGAAGGGAGGACCTAGTCAGCGTTCCCGCAGGATGCCACCCAGTGCCAAACATCACTGCCTCTGCAAATGGGTAGCTGTGATTAAACAGCCAAGGACCTTGAATCCCAGCTCCACCCTTGAATGCTACAGTGGAACTGAGGCCACATGTCAAATCCACAATAACGTGGCCCTCGTGGCACAAACGCTGCATGGAAACCCATAATCTGGGGGCATTTTAAATCACACTGGTACACTTAGAATAATAGCATTTCTATAATATCCCAGGATAGCTTCAAATTTCAGATCCCTTCCATGGCCACCATTAGCCTGTCCATGCACGTCAGAACCTGGTGCAGACTCCTGGCAGGAAACACCCAGCCTGTGCAGCCAGGCACCGGTTTTTGACTTGCTTCTGAATTTTAGTTTCTCCTTTACAGTGCGAACTGAGCACACAACCACCAAGGCCGGATTCACTGAAGACATGACAAGAGAACCCAGGGCGCTGTCCCCAGAGCCCAGTGGAAGTGCTCTCCTGTTTTGTTCCTGGCGCTGGCCCTCAGGTCACCCTCGCAGGGCCTCAGGTCACCTTTAAAGGTACAGGACACTGGCAGCAAGGGCAGGGACCCCTCCCCTCAGAAAGTTGGATCTGTGAACAGACCTCCCGTGAAAAGAAAATCTCAGTCTGAAACCACTCATTTTCAGCCTATTTCTGTCTGTAGTGATTGGTATGAGTCAAGCCTCAACCATCCTGGGATGACAAGAACGGGAGCTCACACCCGTATCACAGTAACTCCAGGATGTCCTCACTCCACAACGCTGGGGCAAGGCAGAAAAGAACAGGGTCAGTTTCTCTCAGACCGACGACTCGAACAGAAGGAAGCTGGATCTTAAAGGGAGGTGTCTCAGGTGACGGCATCATCCGTGCTTTTCCGACAGCGAACCTCAGACTTCGAATTCTGCACGTGAGCAGGCAGCAGTGTGAGCCGTTGCCAATAGCAATGTGAATCAAGAGCGGCTACACACCGTACATGTGATCTAAACTCAGGGCGAAGGCCAACAGTCATAGTGACCTTCTCCTTTGTCAGGAACCTTCTGTAAGGTTCTGGTTTCATACTGTAATGTTAGTGGAATTAAACCTGAATAGTCCGAAGCAATAATTTCAATTAATTCTTTGATTATAATTACAAATGGATCCAGCCAAACTCAATGACACAGGGGTGGCTCAATGACACAAAGCTACCGATAGACAGTTGAGGGGGCTTCCTTAGTTCAGGTGCTCTGGGTAAAACCTCACTGTGCAAAAAGTCTCAGAGGAGCCCGTGCTGGGGTCAGTTGTAGGTGCGTGAGGGAGGTGGCAATGGCTCCTTACCGTGAGCTCTTGCTTTATGTATTCGATCGTGGCCTCAAGTGCCCTGGTGCCCCGGGTGGCCTCGTCCTCCACGGCCTTTACTGTCTTGAGGAGGGAGGTGACATTGGTCACCATCACCTGCATAGGAAGAGAGAAAATAGTTCACTGTCTAGTCCGTACCCCTTTAGCTCTAGGTGGAATGCCATGAGCAAAGATACTTCTTTGCTTTGCTTTAAATGAGAAAGGAGCATGGGTGCATGTCCCCCCAACGTCCTGTATGTGCTCATCCCTGGCTGGAGCCCCGCTCTACCTTGGCAGCCCCCTTGAGCTGGTACATGGAGGGGTCATCGGCCGGCTTGCTGGCAGCTCCCTTGGTAGCACCAATGAGATCAGAAAGGGCTTTGGCCACATCTTTGATGGCGTTGATCAATACCACCTGAAAGAGAGCACGCAGCCCAGGTGAGCAGGCACCTAGCAGTCATCTGCTAACCTCACCCAGGGTGCACAGCCCGAGGGCAGGCTGGGACACTGGGGACAAGAAAAAGGCTGTGTATCGGTAGCTCTAAAGCCTGCAGCAAGGCAGAACCTCCTGGGAAGCTCCCGCCTTGGAGATTCTGAAGCAGGGGTCTGGACTTTCAAAAGCTGCCCAAGGGAGGCTGGTGCTGGGCCAGACGGAGAATGTGTGTCTAAATGTACAGCACGTTTAAAAACTTCTAAGTGGCCACTTGGTGGACAAGTTGCTGCAGATGGATGAGGGTGGCTAAGCAGACACCTGAGAGGCCACAACCCTCACCTGCGAACTGGTGTCCCAAACACTGACAACAAAACCCCAACCTCACCCCAGCCTGCGAAGTTCTCTGCCTTACCAAGTGCACTACAGGCACACGGGTCTACCTTCCTCACTCGAAATCTCGACTATTGCCGCTCAGACCCTCAGCTCTCGACATCCTCTCTACCTGCAAGCTCATATGTCTTGTCCACAGAGACCTTTCCTGACCCCCCCAGCTATAGACTCACCTCACAAATACGGCAGAAACTCTGCGAGATTGCTGTTTTACTCACAGCACTTATCAGTATGTGGAATTACTTTATCATTATTCACTTTTACTCATCTATCTTCTCCCCCAACTTGGACGCTAGCTCCAGGAGGCTTGGTCCAGACTCCTGTTTTCCTTCATACTCAGGCAGGCCCTGGCACACAGCAGGTGCTCAGTAAATACCTGTGGAATGAACACACAGGTATGCACCCACGGAAACCTGATGTGATGCATCATCCACGTTTGTTTTTCTGATTTCACAGAGACCATAGACTGTCTTCCAGCATGCTGGACTTGGAATCAGAAGCACCAGTCGTCGACAGGAATTGCACGACATTGGGCACTGCATCTAAGTGTTCTCAGTCCAGTAGCCCCAGTAACAACTGCTACTTCCATAAGAACAATAATTTCCCTTTATTGAGGGTAGTGTTCTGGGCGCCAAGGCAAGCACTCTACACACATCATCTCATTTAATCCTCACCGCTGCCTTTCCAAGTGGAAACTGCAAAATCCGTACGTCCACACTCCCAGAGCCTGGAGTGGCAGAGCTGGGATTCAAACTCTGGTCACCGTGATCCAAAGGGCCATGTAACCTCCACAGGACATTATACTCTACGGCTCTGGCTCCTCACCTACAGTGGCATGAGCAGTGCCAGCCCTGTCTACCTTGCCACACTGCTGTGAGGATAAACTGGGATTACGGGTGTGGAAACATACGAGGGACTCTAGGGCCCCAGACAGCTGCAAGCACAGCACCGCGGAGGTTGTCCAGCCACCTGCCCTCTCCCACGCCCTGCCTTCCCACCTGTGCCCCTCACCCACAGGGAACAGGGAGCCGCAGCCAGCCTTCTGGACACACAGGGCAAACCTTGACGGAATCCCGAGATCACAGAGGGAAAGAGGGTAGCAAGAAGACACGGAGGCACAGGAAGCAAAGGTCTGCCGCCAGCATCCACGACCTCCAGACACGCTGTCCCATCCCCTCACTTCACAACCCATGATGAGCAAGCTGCGACATTTTCCTAAGGGATGTATCTATTACAGAGATCTCATTAGAAGCTGGTGCTTCAGGATATTCAGACAATTTGGGAGTTAAAATCTTACAGCAATAACAAACAAAGTTAACCCAATGAAAACATGGGCAAAGGACCTGAACAGACATTTCTCCAAAGACGACGTACAAACGGCCAACAGGTACGTGCAAAGAAACTCGACGTCACTAATCACCAGGGAAATGCAAATCAAAACCACAGTGACATAGCACCTCACACCTGTTAGGAGAGCCATTATCAGAAAAAGACCAGTGCTGGTGAGGACGTGGAGAAACCAAAGCGCTCGCACCGTTAGCGGGGATGGAAAATGGTACAGCCACTACGGCAAACAGTGCAGAGGTTCCTAAAAAAACTGAACGTAGAACCACCACGTGATGCAGCAATCCCTCAGGCATTTATTCGAAAGAATCAAAATCAGGACCTCAAGATTTGAGCACTGGCATGTTCTCCACGGCCGAAATGTGGAAACCACAGGAACGCCCACCGCAGGGTGAACGGGCAAAGAAAATGCGGTAAATGCATACAACGGGATATTACTTACTGCATGTACATATCCAATGGACTGTTTATTTCCTTCTAAAAAAGAAGGTCATCTTGCCATTTGTGACAGTATGAATAAGCCTCGAGGACAGTATGCTTAGTGAAATAAGCCAGCCACAGAAGGACAAATACTGCACGATTGCACTTATATGAGAAATCGAGAAACTCACAGCAGCAGAGCAGGACGGTGGAGACAGGGGGTTACTAATCAGTGAGTATAACGTTTGTTACGCAAGACGAGTAAGTTCTAGAGATCTGCCCTGCAATACTGCGTCTACAGTTTACCATACTCTACTGCGCACTTGATACGTTAAGAAGGCAGATCCCATGTTAAAATGTTCTTACCATTATAAAATAATATTATACAATAAAAGTGGGGGAAAGGTTGAATGGAAAAGGCAAGTGGTGACAATCACTGAAGCTGAGGGGTGTGTACGCAGGAGTTTGTTTTATGATTTTCTCTACTTTGTTGCATGATGAAAATTACCATAAATTTTTTTTTTTTTACAGAAAAAAAAAGATTCAACAGCAATTCAGGATAAGTCTCCGTGTGAAATGATTTACATCCCCCCTGGCCAAGTCACTCCTCCTAAAGTTGAGCAGGGCCGGGGGAGCGTGCTTCTGATACGTGGCTCCAACTCCGGGACGCGTTTTCATGCGTTTCCTTCCTCCACGGGGGCAAAAACAATACCGCAGGCGGGGATTTCTGCGAATGCTTAGAATTCCAGAAGGCGGCCAATCTGAACTGTGATGTTATCGGAAAGAAATCCAGCAGAAGGGATACAACAGTAACGTGAGGAATGTTTCCTCACTGACCCCTGCTCCGCGGGCGGACGTCAGGGGTCAGGCCACCAGGGGACAGAGCTGGCGGAATCAGGTTAAGTAGCACGGTCCCTGCCGCCTGCCTGGGCACCGAGTGGTAGGGGGTTTCTATCCAGTTTTGTCCAAACAGACTAATTTGCTGAGTGTGGTTTAAGCAGCAAAAACTGAAGTTTCTACCATTTGACGGTGCTGGGAAAAGGCAGAACTGAGGGTGACGTTTTGCACTCTGGGAATGGGCAGGATCTGTTCATTGACAACCCTGGTTGGCTGCTAGTTCACCGACAGCTGAACACTTTTGTTGCATATCCACTGTGTGCTGGGTGTGCAGGTTTCAAAGGTGAGTAAACTGTGGTGACTGTCCTTGAAGAGCTATGGTCTGGGTTGGGGGCGGCAAGGCAGGTAATTTCACTGAAGCAGAGGTCACAGGGACATGGAGCCCTTCCCTATGCTTTGGCTCCTCTCCGACCCCTGCAGAGCCAAAGCTCTCACATGGGTCGTCTACATGGGCGGAGTTCATTTCTCTACCCTCATTCGGCTGCTGCCCTGCCTTGACGGCTCTAGGGCCAATGGCTATTCCCAGACTTTCATCCTGCTTGGCGCTCGCTGTGTCTGACGGGTTGGAACACTCCCTCCTACTGTGCCCCGGCTTTTCCTCCCACCCGCTGCTGCGGCTTCTCAGTCTGCTTCTGCATTTGCTGTGTAACACGGTTCTAGATGCTGGATTCCTCAGGGCTTTGCCCTGACCCCCGTCTTCGCCTCTCACCCCATGCTTTCCCTCTCCTGTGGCTGCTGTTGCCAGCTTCATGGCAACAGTCCCTGAACCCGCAGCCCTGTGCCCAAGCAGACTCAGGCCCACTCACGAGTTGTACCTGTGTGTGTCTCTGGCACGTCCCAGGTGACGTGCCCCAGACTGACTCGCCTTCCTCTCCCTGCCCACCCTCCCTCCAGGTAGCTCCACCCACGACTGCAGGTGGAACCCTCTGAGATTCCTCCTCCCATTGGCTCCCCAGGCCCATGGCCTTCAATCCTCCACCAGGCCTGGCCGGGTCTTCCTTCTAGATTTCCCTCCCGTCTGTCGGCTTGTCTCCATCCCCACGGTGCCTGCCACTGTGTCACCTGGATACCTGCTTCCTACCCGTCCTCTCACCAGACACACTCACATGCATATCTTTGACTTGGAGAGTTCCTGCCCTGCCTCAGCCTCTTCTGAGGCCCCGTGTACGGCACTGGGGGAAGACGAGGAGGATGCACTCCCCAGGCCTCGCCCGTACCTGGGTCTCAGGGTCGTTGGAGCCCAGGCTGGCTGCTCCCAGCTTGACCACCTCGGCGAGCTGGGTGATGGTGGCTGCCGAGGACTGGGCCGCCTGGGCCAGCTTGTCTGGAGTGGACGCGGCCCCGGACACGAGCAGCTTCGTGTCTTCCACCAAGGCCTTGGCCGTCTTCAGGATGTTCTCCCTGAGAAAGGCGGGTTGGCAAGACAAAGGGCAAAACCTGATTACTTGCAGTTAGGAAGAAAAGAAATCCCTTATAGGAGGCCTTTCATTAAAGGGCTTTGAAGAAGAGTGGGAGTGTATTCCACCGGGGGCTCTCACCTTCCATGTATGCAAAATTGGGCCAACCAGTGTTCACATAGCCAATGGCTACGAAAACATTCATGAAAGATTCAGGCCCTGCAGCTTAGCTCCCGCCCCTGCCTGCAGTTAAATGACAGGTCAGCTTCTTTCCTGTGGCTTCTGTATCCCTTGAAACACTTCATAGCTACAGTGAGCTCTGAGGACACACAGGTTGGGGCACCTTGTCCAGGGACCACAGCCCACCTTGGGCTCTGAAGGGCTGACAGAACCCTGGGAATCTCTTTCCCAGCACAGCCTAAAGACAGGAAGAAAGGTGCTGGACCCATGGTGAGGATTTGGGGGTCCCCAGCAGCAAATGGGGAGTCTCCAGCACTGGCCTTCTGAGCGCTGGCTGAGAGCCCATGTTCTCAGTGAAGCTCGGTGCAGAGAGAGCAGGCTTTGAGCCCCACTCCCCCAAACACAGAAAAATCTAAACACGCCTGCCTCTGCCACTCCCGGTCCTGCTGGGGTCGGCGAGCAGTCAGAGGAACAGCTCTCTGGCTCGGAAAGTGAAAGATCAAACAGCCGTCCTCTGCTGGAGCGGGCTGGATCTAGGGCTGCCAAAGGCACAGTGCAAACACAACTCCGTGTTTACAGTTGGCAAAAGGGGTTGATTTTGATTACGTGGTTCCCTTTCCCCACTTGAGCATTTGTTGAAATCAAAACAGATAACCACATTTCTGGCTCCCGGGCAGTGCCTCCGAAGTTGAGTGTGAGTTTCAGGGGCACGCCAGCCCGAACCTCCACGCCCACCCCAGCCCCATGTACCTGTGGTCTGCGAAGGTCTCGCTGTTCTCGGCGTTCAGCGTCCCTGCCGTCGCAAACATGATGGTGGTGTCCAGGTCGGCGATGATCCCAGACACGGCGGTGGCAGCCGTGATGCATGCCTGGGTCCCCTTATTCCCAGCTTGGAGAGCCGAGAGCACCAGGGACACCTGTAGGCAGAAAGGGAATGTGAGGGAAAGCCAGGACATGGAGAAAGGTGACCTCAAAGTGTGCCCTCTCTGAAAACACCGAATTCTCTCTTCCTGGGAGTCCATGAAGCTTCGGGGTTAACAGCACACACCTTTGGAGTCAACAGCCTTGGTCTGAATACCAGCTTTGCCATTTTCAGGCCACATGACCTCAGGCAAGCTGCTTTACCCCTCTCAACCTCAGTTTCCTTATCTTTAAAATGGGCTATTACTTCTTGCCTGTCAGGGTTGCTGGGGGGATTAAACAGGAAAAAAATGTATGTAAAGTGTCTTTGAGGCATTTGGCATGTAGTAAGTGCTCAGCAGAGGGCAGATGCTATTATTTATTTAATTACTATTACCTTTCTGAAACCACAAAGAGGGATAAAGGATTAGGCCCCTGTGGAAGGTGTGGCCATTCCATCCCCTGTTACTAGATTTGCAGTAGAAACAGCCCACTGCTAACACTCATCGCCTTCACTTGGCTGCCTCGTGATCAGAAATTCTCCAGGGTGGAGCTCAGAGGGGCTGGAGTCCAGAAAGCATCTGCGTGTGTGATCTCTCCACCTGTAACACTCCAGGGAGCCATCATCCACCACTGAATGATAATTCTAGTGACCGGAGGGTCCAGCCAGTGAGTCGGCTAAGGGGTTCACTCCGGTGCCTTCCATGTTGGAAACTCTGTGCTGCTACCTCCCCCACCTCGTCTCCTCTGGTATACCCCCACTGCTCCTAGAGACACTTTCCTAGAGACTGTGACACACACCTGACCACATCACACCCTGCTTCCAAGTCTCCCCTGGCTTTGGAGAGGCGCTGAGCTCCCTTCCTAACCGTACCAGCCAGCTCCTGATCTCCCCAAACACCCACCTCCACACTCTGGGTCTGCACTCTGCCTGCGACACCCCCTCCCTCTCTTCTCCAGCCACCGACCTGCTCACCCAGCAAGAGGCAGCTCAAAGGCCCCCAGGACACCTCCCCCCAGACAGCTCTGCCTCCCAGGAGTCTACAACACTGTCCCTGCCCTCAGATGGTCCACTGCATGAACATTGGAAACAGTATGTGTCAAGCTAGTGGCTGGAGGCTCTTTGAGGCCAGGAGCTCCTGTATTAATCTGTGTGCACACACCTGCCATCCTGACTATGGCTGACCCAAAGAAGATTCTGAAACTGTTCTGTGTATGTACTGCTTAAAACATGCTGGCCAGGGCAGGGGACTTACAGCACCAGTGACAGGCTCAGCGTGAGACACTGTGTCTTCTGTGCCACCACGTTCCAAGGCCAGCGTGCGAGGAACTGTTTCTCTTCCTCACTTGCCTGACCCTCCTTTAAATGCTACTGAGCCCCACCAGAAAAAGATGAGTCAGACTGGCACACGACTGGCCTGGGAATGAATGAACCATCTAGTTTCTGGAAAGAACTCTCAGAGCAGGGGTGACAGAGCCCAAGACAAGTATAACTGGAAGTCTGTGGGGGATGGGGGTGTATAAGACATTCTTTAGCCCGGGTGAAAGAAAAGAGTCCGGAAACAGTGTCTCGTCCTCTAGAAAGGTGTGCAAGTCAGTGGGTGTCCGCTGAGCACCTACTAGTCACTAGGGGCTGAGGACACAAGGCAGACTAGTCCAGGAGCGCATGGCGGCATGGGGACAGTGCGCTACACACACGCACAAGGCACGCGAGAAAGACACGAGGCACACCAGGCAGAGATGGAGGGCAGGAGATCAGAGGGCTGGGACATAGCAAGAAACAGCCCAAAAGGCCAGTTGCTAAGAACCAGCCACCTCCTCGCTTTGGTCCTTCTCCGGGTGTCCTAAATCAGGGGCCTGCTTCTGTGAGAGGTAGCAAGGCCGAGGCCAGTTCAGGGAGATCGTGTTGTCTGGCCACGCTTGCAAATGCTAGGCAGCCTGGACCCCCTCCTCCCTCCTCCCGCTGCAGGGTCTCCTGCGGGGGAACTTGGCAAGAGGAACTTCAGTAACAAGGAAGGGCTTTGAAGGGAGGGAAAATGCCTTCCTCGACTGAGAGATTTATGTCCTTAGTCTGGGGAGGCCGGACAGCCCTGTGGGCTGCGGGAGGTGGCCAGGCCGCGGCTTTGCCTTGGTGGGGGGCCACGGACAGAGCAGCCTCTGTGGCAGGAGCTTCCAGCTCAGGGCCCCCTGCCCACCCCTCGGGTCTTGTTGCCAAGTTTATCAACAGCACAGAGCTCTGTGCACTACGAACCAATGAGCCACCGAAGCTTGGGAGCTTCACCCTGTGCCTCGAGCGGCCTACAGAAGAGCCAACCCGGAAAAGGACTCGGAGACTTGGGCAAAGCAGAAGATTTGCATTTGCGAGCTGGGGAGACCGAGGGAGCAGCTTGGGGACGAGGGAAGGTCGGGGTAGGACGCTTAACCAGGGAAAACTGCCCAGGAAAAGAGAGTTTTAGAGGAAACAGTAGCTGGTATGCATTAAATATTTAACTACGTATCTGACGCAGTGCCAAGCAGTTTTCTGTGCAATCCTATGAGCCAGGTATTACATATTGTTCTCTCATCGAGTCGTGGAAAGGTGAAGTAACTTAGCTAAGACGTTAGAGCCTTGCTCACGACACGATGGGAATCTCTCTACAGATAAAAGCCTTTAGTCAGAAAGCCTGGTGTGAGTTCCTGCTCCTCCACAAAGGTGCAGGCAACTGCCAGAGTCCCCTAACCCTCCCCCACATCACTGTCCCCTCCGTTGAGTACGCAGGTTAGAGGTCGCATGAAAGGAATTTCCAGTCCTTCTGACTCAGCCCTCAGCACCCAGGAGCCTCCCTGGGAAGGAAGACCGGGGCACACGAAGTGCCAAAGGGGCCGCAGGGAGAGGCTCCTGGCTGCTCACGGGGGTTCTGACATGGTCTGTCCACAGCAGAGCCCTTCAAGGGCGGGGATGCCAGGGCCTGACCTTCGTGGGACAGTCCCTGTCACATCCTCACATTCTCAGTGTCCATGTGTGGCTCCTGGATACAGCCACCCCTGGGAGAGCCTGGTTCTGAGGGAAGATGAGGACGAGATAGCTGAGTTGGCAGGAGTAGCTTTTGTACAGTTTCCTGCTTTTTGTCCCCAATCGCAGCAGATGCTGAGAGCGGGCGCGGGTGACCTGAGGGCTGCTCCTTACCTTCTCCGTGACGGCGCGGGCGCACTCAATTAGCTCCCTCTTGGTGTAGCTGTCCGTGGGGCACACCTGGAGGGCCCCTGCCTTCTGCACCAGGAAGATGCAGCCGTGGCCCAGGTCCTGCACGCGGGTGCGAATCTGGAAGCCGATCTGCAGAGGAAGCCCGGGATGGGGAGGAGAAGTGTGACGGACCCTGCCGTGGAGGTCTCCCCTACGTGGAAAATTTCTCCTGCGTCCTATGGGGGCCTGGCTAGGAAAATTCCACTCCTATTAGGAATCTGTGTTTGGTGAAGTATGGAATTCAGTTAATTTTGCTTCCCTTTTTAGAGACTATAAAATGCCCACAGTCCCCATTAAGCAAGCCTGTATCTCAGGTCCTAGCACACCACCTTCCTCGTTTTTGCTACCTTTTCTGGTTTACAGCTTATCTGCCTCTCAAGCCAGCAGGTAAGAATGTTAATTAGATGAACTCAACTCTGGGATAATTCTGTTATTCATTCAACAAGCATTTATTGAGCCCCTGTGTGTCAAGGTCTTTTCCAAGCAGGTAATGTATTTAATTTCATATATTCCTTACAACAGCCCTGGAGGGTAATTAGAAGTTCAAAATGTAGCTGTAGTATTAAGTGTAAAGTATTCAGATTCTTGCAAAACTGATGTTTACCAACCAGAACACCCCCTTCCTCAGCTGCACCACCTGGGGAGTGACCACACTGAGCCCAGGCTTCCTTCTCTCAAAAAGGTACATTTTTAGAGCTAAAAGCTCAGCAGACACACATGCTTTCAATGACCCCTGGGTTGTGTGCTTATAAAAGGTACTTGGCCTAAGAGAAGCCCAGTGAGCTCCACTATGGGTGAGCTGCCAGCTGTCTCCTTTAAGGTGGAATACCACCTCCCCCTCCCCAAAGTTTGCATTCCTCTGATCCTGTTTCACATCAATTTTCATTTTGTTCTGATCAATACAGATGCCATAAATAATCTGCCCTCCAGCCCAGGTAAGCAACTAAAACAAAACAAAATTTTTAAGCATGAGTGTTATTTTCAAGAATCTACAATAGCTAGAAGCTATGGCTTATCCTTCTAGCATCTATCAAGAATATTTACTAAAAGATCTCAGGTTCTGTGAATAAAACCTGGGAAATTTTGGCCACTTGGATGCTATCTTCTGATACCATCTTATTACAGTGTAAGGAAGGGTGACTTTGGAGAATGAGGGGCCTGCAAATGTTCTTCTATTACTGAAATGTTACTTTTGAGACAAAAAGTTTCTTCCTCTTAACCCCTTATGGCCCAAAGAACTTTTAAATCCATTCAGAAGAATATTCTTGTGATCCAGAAAGTTGAGCTTCTGCTCTTTTTGGTCTTTCACATTGTCCATCGGGTACTGTAGAAGCCTAATAGGCAGGGCTGTCATGTAGAAAACATGAACAGCACCCTTGAATTGTTCAACAGGGCAGCTCTGCAAACAAGTCTGGACTGGTGCAGCAATAAGGCTGCCACTGAGGAGGAGGGAAAACACTCCAATTCAGCCCACACTGCTGTAATGCTGTTCAAGTATACCTGTTTGCTGGACGTATTTCTTGGCTTAAAAACAAGGTCAAACTAATACAGGGAGATGCCTCATTAAAGTTTTAAACTCAACTTGGCCTTTGAAGCTTTCTAGATCCACATACTTTAACCCTAAATACGCAAGGGCTCTGAAGTCAATGATAACCATAGATCTCTAAATAATAAAGTGCTGCTAGAAAAGTCAGGTAAGGAGGAAATGGAGGGAGAAACATTTATAGAATTTTAAAGTAAAAAAGACCTTACCAATACAACCTCCCCATTTTACATATGAACAGACTGAAGCCCAGAGAAGTGATGTGATTTGCCCAGGATCACACAGCTGGGCCCTGGCAAAGCTAGATGAGAATCCAGGTGTTTAATCCTGAGCATAGCGCTCTAGCCTGTAGATGAGTGTTTTCCTAACTGCTTTGATTTTTCTACTTAGTAGGACATTTCCTCCCCATCCCAAATAAAATCTCTTGTGGAACCTCAACAGGTAAAACAGACAGAAACAATGTCGTTAGTATGTTCTTTGAGTTAAAAATGTATGTCTTTGGCTCAATAAAAAGTTAACAATGAGACCAAGGGAACCAGAGTTTTAAAGACGAGGTTATGAAGGTCAGTTACCACCTCAGCCAGCAAGTCATTTCTGTCTTTTGCTTTGGTTGCACAGCGTTGAGACAATCCTGCTATGTGCATAAATAAAGCAGACAGGAGTTTTCTCCCAGCTCTTGCCCACTGCAGGCGGGGCAGACGCAGCATTTGCCTAAGATGTGCAGAAAACCACCCAGCGGCCTAAGGCAAAGCACAGGCCCCCCCAACGGTTGGACCACACTCATATACTTTTTTCTGTTGCCCACATGAGCAAAAGGTTGAGAGCAAGGGCAGGGCTGGGGCTGGTTTGCCTAACAGTTTTAAAAGTAGTTAAGTTTAAAAAGCGAACTCAAAGTAAACATGTAGAACTTCCAGAGCTCCTCTGTGGGTCAGTGTTCTGAAGAACATGGCACTAAATCATTGTCCTAGAAAAGGCTGAGGATCTCCAACAGCATTTTCTGTATGATCCTCCTGCACAACATCAAGCCTGAGCCTTCCGTGTGCAGAAAGCAGGGCACTGGGACAAGCACGTGCCTCCCAAATCCCCCTGGGGTGGGAGGGAGAAGGGCCCTGCTTCTGAGCTGTAGCAAACCTGAAACCCAGGGGAAGCCGTGACTGGGGGTGGGCTACATCTTCAACAATGTTCTTGTGCTCCCTTAACAGCATCTCCCCCTACCCCAAAGGCCATGCTATAAAAACACACCCAATGCCCTGCTGCTCAGCCCTTTCTTGGAGGTGACATGATGCCTGTAGCAAGGGAGCCTGTAAGTGATCAATGGTGGAGCTGGCCCAGTGGGCATCAGGAATGAAATTCCAGCTAGGAAGCTACAAGACAGACCAGCACCAGAACGCAAAGAGATGAGACTAAGCAGGGCAACAGCTGCAAAGGCCCTTGGCGTTCTCAGTCAACCCAGGGCTTTGCCCCGACAGGTGGGTCTGTGCCAGGTGACACAACTGTCTTCTAGGTACCTGGAGGCCCCCTAGAGGCTTGGCCACACAACCCTACTTGGACAGCATGCAGCAGGGATGTGGTAGTATTTATTACCAAGGACAAGTTCAGACAGGCTTCACTCATTTTTCATAGGCTAGGAGGGCTAATGTAAGAAGGATGGGATCTTGGGATCCCGGTCCTGTCCCAGCCCCACTCTCTCGACCTTTCGCCCATGTGGGCAGCAGAAAGGACCAGGGACCTTGCTTCCAACTCTGCCCTTTCCTGGCCACTGGACCCTCTGGGTGAGCCCACTAACCTTCATGGCCTTTGTTCCCTGCTCCACCAAATAGGACAGAACCTGCCCCGCCCACTCCCCAGGGCTGAGGGGACGGCCAAATGAATAGGTAGATGTGAAAACACCTGGAAAAGCCAAAAGTGCCACATGAATGCTTACTGTTGGAAAAAGAGACAGATTAGTGCCTGAGAAAGAGCCAGGACTGTGATGCCCAGTGATCTTGGGTTTGAATTCTGGCTGTCCCACATATGTCCTTGTTAACTTACTTAACCACATTCACTTATTCCAAAAAGTTACATAAAGTATCTAAAATACTAATGACTACAGTTGTGTGGTATTGGGCAATTTAAGTGCCCTGAGCCTCAGTTCACTTATCTGTGAAATGGGGAAGAACAAATGATTCTTGTGTCACATACTACAGTTGTGAAGGGAAACAGGACAGCACCCACCACAGCATCTAACACAGGGTGAGCACTTGAATACTAATAACTCTTCACTGCTATTTTGTAGGGCAACATGGGATAGTTCGGGCAGTTAAATGAAAGAAGACAACAGAATCAACATAGTCTACCAGCAATTTCATAGAACACTCTGTTACACCAGAGACATCCTAGAAAGGGAACGCATTTTGAAGACTGTGTTCAAACAGATAAGGGCTTTAAGAATGCTAAGCTTGTCAGAGCAACACTAAACTTCTCGGTAAATATGACCAGCCCACAGGGTGATCCAACTAACTACCAGTGTTTATTATAAAGGAATGTTGCTCAGAGACATAAAACTTGAGGTTTAAAATTGGCAACTTCAGTAAAGCATTCCACGAGCCTCAAGAAAAACCGTCAATTCCCCTTTCTTGCCCAAATAAAAGTAAAATGGAGAAAATCATCTCCTGGTTTTGTGCCCTGAGGGAAATTAAAAGCCTGGTCTTTATGAAGTCTGGGATCTGATTTCAGCTGGAGAGGGGTCTAAGAAACACTGATCGTCTTTCCTTACTGCCTAAAACTAAACAAACGTACCGATTTTTCTCAGGCCTTGAAAACAATTACATGGGAAACCAGGCCACACATAATTTGCCCGGGATAGTGTGTGAATGTTGAAAAGGCAATAACAGACTCATCTGAAGTTAGGAAACATGGAAGGAGAAAACAAAGCCTGTCCGGAAGCAGCAGGGCATCACTTTCCCTCCTCCAGAAAGGGTGCCTGGGAGTGGAAAGTTTTAGAAAATTCTAGAGCACACATCCATCTCATTTGGAGGAAAGGGGCTGTGGTTCTCGCCACGGGCGCCTAACAAATGATCCTGCCAGCTTTTAAGGCGTCCAGTGTTACAAGTGGTTACTGCAGATTTTCCCGAGAGACAAAGCTGCAGTCACTAAATCTTTTCCCCGGGATTTACATTTTGGAGTTGTGGCTCACAGGACCTCAAGTTCTTTCTTCTTCTTCTTTTTTTTTTTTTTAAAGGGGAAACTAATCTTACCATTGCAAAGCTGCTGGAGGGTTTTAACTTCTCTGAAGAAAGATGGTTTCGCAGTGATGTTAACAAAGGTTTCAGTTTTCCATGGAAAAATAAGCAGACAAAGCTCCCGCTTGATGTTCAAGGGCAGAGCTGTGACTTTTCCTGTAATTGCCACATTCTGGAAAAGACCAAAGCGCTGACTCCACGCAGCAGACTGCAGGACTGCAGCGAAGGGAGGGCTTCTCGTTTGCCCTGGATGTAAATGTTTTCACACGCTGTGATGCGGGGCCCTCTTAAGTACACAAATAATTCTACAATCTTGGAATTAAAAAACTATGTTGCTTTAGGGATCTCCTAGGCTTCTCGGTTTTCTCCCAAATATCTGTCTGGCAAATGCACACCAAGAATTTTCCTTAGCAAGCCACCGGTAATTTTATATCCTCTCTGCCCCTTTTCGCTCCAGGTCATACTGCTCTCGTGTCTGGAACGTAAAATACATCTCAAGATGTAACGGTGAAGAGGGAACACCTTCGTGAAAATGCCAGCGGCTATAAACGCAGGGCCAATAAAGTAACCTGCTGTTGTGCTTTTAGCAATGTATTTTCTCTCCCAGTTGCTCTGGCATTATTTTATATTTTGCTTCAACGGTCTGCATTGCAATAAGGAAATCTGCCTGTTTCACATACAGGGTGGGTGGCTCATGAGAACTCAGCTGCGGAAAGGGTCCCCCAATAACTGAGGCAGGTCACCATTTAAACTAACCAAGGCAGATATGGCAGTAGATTCCATCTTTAAAGGTTTCAGAGATCCAAACTCCCCTTGCAACCACAGTCTTGTTTTTCACCCTGCCCTCAATGCCAAACACTTCTTTTGTCCAACCAAACTTTTTCTTACTGTAACATAAGTTCCCTTACACTTGCTTGTGAAATTCAGAATTACACGCTAGTCAAATGAATTAAAAGTTTAGATGATCTTACTAAAATGGTGAGTCTGGTTTTCAAAAAGGGATGTGCCCATGTAAAGCATCAACAGAACCGTGATGCGGGTGTCTGATACCTGTTCTTTCTTGTTTGTGACTTAACATACTCGTTACAAATAGAATTATTCATGCTGCAGCCTAAATATTCAATTATTTGGAAATCTCAAAATGCAGACACTGTTAGCAACTTAAGTAAACCCATGCCAGACATATATGTACGTAAGTACATATATATGATATTCCTACTTACATGCATTGTTATAACACACATTAGTAATTTGGTTTTGGTCTTCATTTCTGCAGTATTTTGGGGAGTCTCTGTTTATGATACATTTAGACCTGACTCCCAGGAGAAACAGCAGCACTGAGTCACTTAGGACAGTGACTGTCACTGCAAGGAGAAGAGAAGACCAGGTACAACCTTTAGCCTTGCCAGCCCAGCTCACTTAGGAATATCTTAAACAGGGTTTGCGCTCAATAAATGGCTTGCTGAATTTCACAGATTATAGTTACCTTTGTCTTCCCAGTGTCCCTGCAATCCATTACTCTTTATTGCAAACTGAGCTTTCTTTCTTTAAGAAGTCGTGCAGTTACTCAAGCCCTGGCCCCTCCTGTGTGTTCACACTGATGCAGGTGTAGGTGCTTCAGGCACCCCGGAGCTGCGCCCATCCTGCATGCTTCCCAGCGGACCCTCCCATTTCTCAGAGGTGTCAGACAGGGGAGTTCTTAGAAAGTGGGCTTTGGAACCAAGCTTTTGCTACCATTAAGACTCTTAAGGGTGCAGGCGTTCTGAGGCCACGTCTATGTTGGCCACTATGGAAAACTAGTTTAGGGAAGGCAGGGTGGGCAATAAAGAGGTGTCTACAAAAAGGACCAGGGGCAGGGATCTGGCCCTGTTCTTAGAGAGCCACCAAGAATATTTAGGCCAGACTGTGTTTCATGACAGCAGCCCTTTCTCAAGAGAGGGGCTGCTAAATCCCACACTTTTTTCTTCCAACACATCTGTGAACCTTTGGAAAACATAAAAATAATTGAGGGGGGTTATGCTAACTCGAGTAGCAAGTGAGGAGAAGACGGCAGCCCCGGGCTCAGGCATGCTAGGACAGGCCGCAGGTGATGGGCTGGGAGACAGGGGATCTGGCCGAACACTGTAAACAGAGTCCTTCTGTCTGAAGCCCACTCCCCAGGGGACCCCAGCTCTCGGCCAGTCTGCCCCAGAGAGGGCAATGACCTCTGAGCACAGCCTGGGACCACCGGGTCAGGACCTGTGCTGTGTGGCAGCAGGAACTAAATCCAGCTCTGGCTACTGGGCTGGAGTCTTCTAGCGTGGAGCTAAGCTACAAAGAAACCCCAGGAGTGGGTACCAGTGTGTGTTTGCTTCTTAAAATAGGGGCCTTAAGGTGGCAGACCTCCTCTGGCTCCGCCGTGGCTGCTGCCATCTGGCCCTGGAGAGCCAGGTGCCCATAGTCACTGGTCATTTGTGAAGCCAGTCCTCCCAACTCCTCCGGGTTAGTAACCGACTTAGTCATCTGGAAAAAGAAAACAAGCAAGACACAAACACACACACACACACACACACACACACAGAGAAAAGCATGAGAACCATGTGTTAATACCACTGGAAGCCAAAGGGTCTCATTCACTTTTAAGCTCCTGGCAGGGGGAAGGCCGGGACTGGTGTGTGGGGCCGGATGCCCGAGGGCAGCTCAAGCGAAGCCCATGCTGCATCGCTCCCGACAGGCCGGGCCCTCACGGGCCCCACAGGGCCTTCTGGCCGGACCAGATGGACACATGCTCAGTGTTCAGGCTGTGCAGCGTGGAGCCGGGCCTCCAGCGTCCACTCTCTGGCAGGTGAGCATGGCGGCCTCTGGCCAGCCCTGCCCTGTGGGGTCACCAGAGGAACCACCAGGGAGCACAAGCCCTGTGCCCCGCATACCTGTGGGCACAGGTTTCTGGTCTCTGGGTACCCAGAACCAGGTCCCACCCCGACGAGAGAGGGCATGAGGACAGGGCTGTCTAGTAAATCACGAATAAGAAGTGATGGATGAGCTAATGTTTTGGAGGAAGAAACTCACAGAGAACACAGCTTTGGAGCAAATTTGTGCCAAAGAATGACAAAAAGTTTCAGCACAAATTTAGCTGAGAGTATACTATAGCCCAGGTGGTCAAGTTCCACCTTGTCACTATCAAGATACTCAGTATTTTCCCATCTCACAGACAAATGCATCTCGATTATCTTATCTAGCTAACATGCTAGTTTCTAGTTTTTCCTTTTCCTCTGGACAAAAATGCCTCTTAATTCTAACAGCAGCAGTTGTAACCTGCCTGCCACCCAGAAAGGTGTCCCTGCCTCTTGTCAAGGGGCTTCCCTCCTGCCCCACCCCACCCCTCTCAATCTGGATAACCATACTGCCTCTGTGTGGCCTTTTAAGACTTGATTTTAAAGGGCTTTTAAAAAACACTTTTTAGGCCGGGCGCGG
>CAUYRT010089153.1:0-54355 GCA_963574885.1 Lepilemur ruficaudatus | reverse complement strand
GCAGGAGAAAATGTATCTGCTTAGTTAAAACCAAGAAAGGATTTTAGAGGCACACAGATGGAGGTTCGAGCAGGTGGCAGTGCTTTAGATGCCATTGTGCCACGTGCCCTCAGCCCTCCTGGATCTCAGTTGCCACTGTGCGCTCGGAGCCTGCAGCTTTGCTTACCAACACAGGCGGCCCAGGAGCGGGAAGGAGTCCCCAGCGGTAGCCTCCAGCCAGTGGAGACAGGGGTCAGTGGGTCGGTGCCCAGCCCCATCTATGAAATGGTGATTCTAAGATGCATTCTGTATGGTTCCTCAGCGGTCCCCAGTGGTGACCACCTCAGCAACACACCTCTATCAGGTGCTATAGTTTTCTCCTTTCTGATCTCCCTCTTCTGCCCTCTCACTCCTGCTTCCCGAATCCTCCCCCTCCCTCAAATAAACCACCTGCACCCAAGTCCTTGTCTCAAGCTCTGCCCTGGGGCAGCCCAAGTTAAGAGGGAGCCCCAGTTCTGCCTCTGTCTAGCTGAGGATGCTTTAACAAGGCATTCTCCTAAAGCTGGCTTTTCTTATCTATAAACGAAGATAACAGAATGTTACTCAATAGATTGTTGTAAAGTTTAAAAGAGATAATGTATATGAAGTGTCTCATACATTGTTCATAAGCTACTATTGTTAAAATTATTTTATGACTATTATGTAACAATAATTGGTTTATAGAAAGTAACTTAATGAAATACATACATCAAATGCCAGATGGAAGTTTAATTTTCTAAAATTGTTGTTGGCCTTCAACAAATTTCTCATTTCTTCTACCATGTTTAGTCCATAGATAATTCTGAGCACCTACTGTGTACCAGGCGGCCCTCTAGGAGCAGGAATACCGCAGTGAACAAAACAGACAGAAACTCATATCTTCCTGGGGCTCAGGTGCAACTGGGTTTGTTCAGCAAGTGATATTTGCGTCCTGCAGTTATCACAGCAAAGAAAACACAGTTGTTTCCTCCAGAAGCGTAATCTTCCTTCTGCCCATTTATTTAAAATATACACAGTTGAAAACATTGTTGTAGGTTTATTTTATGTATGTTTGTTAGGCTCCTACTATATGACAAGCATGGTGCTCAGTACTCTCCTTGTATAAAGACAAATAACTTTGGACCCTGAACTTAAGGAAATATGTGTAGGCTGCTAAAGTAGGTCAATGAAAGAGCTCAGCCCACTTTTTCTAGCTAGATTACTGTGACTCTAATTCAGAAAAAAATTTATTTCTAATCACTGGTTCTAATACAAATAAAATGTAGTGATTCATTAATCTCCTTAGCCTATAATTGCAAATTGAGTTTTCTCTAGAATATACCTAAAGGAGGTAGGTGCCCATTAAACAGTTCAGGGGAGTTTTATTTAAGCTGCAAATAAAATTAGTTTACTCATTTTTAATTTAATTCCCAGGAGGCATTTTGGAAGCCTTCCCTTCTCATTTGACCTAAAACCATTTTTAAAAATTATTGTTCTCCTAAATTGAAGCCCTTTCCAGAATCATGCATTAGAAGTCTTAAAACTCATCTGTTTTCTTTTTTGTAATTGACTTACAAATGCATAATTGACTCACAAATGCATAATTGACTATGCATGGCATTTTAAAAGGGCGAAGTTTCCATTTACTTCTTGATTTCTGTGGGGGTTTTCATTTTCCTAAGCCCTCTTCCAACAGCATTCCAAGTGATTCCTTGGGTCTTCTTCCATAGGTGTCACCACCCTGATAGCATCTTAATGGAAAGGCCACTTCTCT
This sequence comes from Lepilemur ruficaudatus, assembly GCA_963574885.1. Classification (NCBI taxonomy): domain Eukaryota; kingdom Metazoa; phylum Chordata; class Mammalia; order Primates; family Lepilemuridae; genus Lepilemur; species Lepilemur ruficaudatus. Next base: position 52,584 of record CAUYRT010089153.1, on the reverse strand, counting down.
TCCCAGGGGTAATGGCACCAGAAGATTTAGCTGAGTTGGGGATAATGTTCAGAGCCCACATTTGCAACTAAATGTGCACTTGGTCTCATTCTCCCAACACATGGACAATTATTTCATGAGCCATGTGACTATATCTCTGTGATCGTCGTTAAAATCGTCATCTAAATAGCAAGGAATTCTGTATGTTCCATTGGTGAAACAGTGAACACTGCCATACATATACATATCCACATGGAACATATATGTCATGCGTCACTCAACAGCAAGGGTACATTCTGAGATATGTGTCCTTTAGGCAATTTCATCATTGTGCAAACATCATATAGTGTAGTTATACAAACCTAGATGGTATAGCCTACTGTGTGCCTAGGCTTTATGACAGGCTTATTGCTCCCAGGCTACAAACCTGTACAGCATGTTGCTGTACTGAATACTGTAGATAATTGTAACACAGTGGTATTTGTGTATCTAATAATATTAAATAGAAAAGCTACAGTAAAAATACAGTATAAAGATTTAAAATGGTACACCTGTTTAGGGCAGCTCCATTATAATCTATGGGACCACATTTGTATATGTCATCCATCGTTGACCGAAATATCATTATGTGGTAATTACTGCACTTAAGTAACTTTAACAGAAGCACAAAGAATATACTGGTTGTTGTTGGAAAAAGGAGTTTCTAAAGATAGCCTTTAGTTAGGCAAGCCAGCCTTGCAGTAGATGGTGGCTGTTCCTGTTGCCTTGTGTGGATATAAACCATGTATCTCCACCCTGGGTAAAAAGGCATCATGCAACAGGAAGCACAGAGGAGGCTTGCTAAGGAGAGAGAGAAGAATGTAAATGCTAAGCCACAGTCAAGAACAAAAGGCTTCCTTACTTAATCCAGGTGTTTCTGCTTGGGAAAAATGAGTGAGTGATGTGTGCTTTTCAGTGACATGGTTGAATCGGGGGTGGGGGTGAGTCCGTGTCTTGGTGGTTTCCCCAGATGCTGACACTGAGGCAAGGATCCAGGTAGAATTGGTTTATTTGGGAGGTTCAGGAAACACCAGTAGGAGAGTGAGGAAATAGAAACGGGAGGGAAGGCAGCCAATAAAATTATCCAGCCAGCTGCTTTCATGGGAGACTGGAGTGCAGTCCCACCAGGAAACACTACCATATAGTGTTTTAAAAAAAGTGAAAACCAAAAAAATAAGTCTTCAGAGAAAGATGTAGGAGCTGGGGTGTGCATACACCTGTCCCACCAGTGATTGGTTGAGGGCTGCCGCCAGGGAACATCAGTTGCCCAGTATTTCTGGCCTGCCATGTGCCAAGCAAAGCTGCCTTCTATGCTTTTGGTGCCCTCATGGGTGGACATGAAGGTACCACAGTCAAAGGTCTGCAGGCAGCAGGGAAATGATAAGACCTGGGGCTATGGGTAGGGCACCAACAGAGCCTGCTACCGGGTGTTAAGAGTTTAGCTTGGAACATGTAGCACTCAAGCTACCTGAGAGGCACCTAGGTGATGGGACTCATACCTCAGTAAACACTGACTTAAGTTTCACTAGTAATCTTTTATTATTATTTCAGAATATTATGGAGTGCAAATGTTTTAGTTGCATGAATTGCTTTTGTACAGTTTGAGTCAAAGTTGTAAGTGTGTCCCTCACCCAGATAGTGTGCATTGTACCCATTAGCTGTGAATTTACCCTTCCCCTACCCCCCAACCTGCTTGATTTCCATTGTATTTTTACTACCATATGTGCACATGGGTATTGATCTATTAGTTCTGATTTAGTAGTGTTCACTACTAATCTTGATCCATTGGCTAATCTACCCATTGTGTGTACTTCATAATGACTAAATTACTAGCATGCCTTCCCCTAGCCCATTTCCCTCTTAAAAATGTCATCTCTCACACAGCGAAACTCCTTCTTTGATTATATGGAACAAGACCAGTGAGTCATTCACCTTTTCCCCAGAAGCAAGATCTTTATGCTATTTCTCAATGAGCCAGATGGATTTTATTCTTGATATATCATTAAGTCCAGGTTATTTAACTAGCTTTTTCTAAAATAAATCCTGACTTGTATCTGGTCTCTTAACCAGATTTAGGAGAAGTCATGTTAATGTGGAATTTCTGAATTACAGGCTGAGAAATGTTTCTGGAATGTATCTAATACCTCCTTAGGCAGGTTAGTGGGTCTTATTTTCTGTATGAGCCCAACTGTTATCAAAATGCATTTGACAGTGGGCATGTGAGTGAATTAGTGAAGGGGTTCCTGGGAGTTCCTAGCACAAATCCTGTTAAAAGGTAATAAGATTATGAGCACAACTCACGTAGAACACATGGTTTTATCAGCTGAAGTGAAGCACCAAGATGCTTCCGAATTGTTAATGGAATTCAGCATCTGTGTCTTTCATGGTTTCTAGATAGACAAAGTTCAATGCTATCCAAATTACCTACAGAATCAAAGCTACATCCAACTGTGGAGTGGATGTTTATTTATTAATTCTACTCTGGGTGGCAAAAAAAGGCTTTTTGCTTTCTAACCCTTTTTATGTCTTATACAGCAATTCCCTTCCATCTTCTGAAAATGTTAGAAAATGAACCAAATGTGAAAACTCATGTTGCATTTCGAAGTGTCTTACCACAATCTATAGACCTCAATGATGCCAGACTCTAATTGCAGTGTTTTGCAGAATAAAGGTTATTGGCTAATGGCATTTTAGAAAGAAGGAAAAAATTGTATGTTGAAGGCAATACAAACCTCCATATTTTGTATTAAGGTCTTTCGTAAGCAGCAGGCATACAATGCAATCATAGGATATTCTTTCTTTCTTCCTTTTTGTCTTTTTTGGATCACTTTAAATATGCCCCATTTATATATATTACTCCTAGAAATTCTTTATTCTCCATTGAACTTTTTTGAAAAGCGTTATAAAGAAAGTTTGATTTAATCACATTCAAGCAACTGAGTCATTGGCAATTTGCTACAAAATATTTTTACTGTTTTCTTGTGGAATTCAGTCATAGTATTGAGTACCCAACAACAACTGCCCAATTCAGTCACCCAGATTCCCATTATGATAAGCTGCCAGTATTAAAACGTCAGGATTGGAGCAGCCACTTTCAGACCACACATGGCCCTCCAGATCTCCAAGTGCGGCTCCTCTACCAAATCCAAACTTCACAGAACAAATCCCTTCATTAAAAGGATTTGTTCTGTAAAATTTGGATTTGGTCAAAAGGCTGCACTCAAGGATACAGAAAGCCACGTGTGGTCCCAAGGCTGCAGGTTCTCCACCCATCTAGTTTTATGTCCAATCATTGCCCAAATACACAATATTGAAATTCAAAAGTCAACTCACGCCCGTGAGTTTTTCTCTCCCACGTCTATCAGTCACTCGATCCATGCTGGTCCATCCATAACAGTGAAGGCCACACCCCTGCCCTCCTTCAGCATGCTCCAGACAGACCAGGTTCTTCCTACTGCTCAAGGTGTCAAGCTCAGTCCTGTCTAAGGGCTTCGCACTAGGTGCTCCTTTAGCCTGAAAAAAACCACCCACTAATCTCTGTATAACTGAAACCAAACCTCCTTGTTATTCAGGTCTTATCTCAAATGTTACTTCCGTAGGGAGGTCTTTTCTTATCAACCCACGGAAATTAGCATCCCACTAGCTGTGCTCTGTCAAACCTCCCACTTTAGCATTTACCACCACCTGAAAGCGGCCAGTCTGTGTAAGTGTCGCATGGTTTGTAGTGAGCCTCCCACTGCTGGACTGACAGCTCTGTGAAGCAGAGGCCTTGTCTTATCCTCAGAGAAATTATTAGTGCCTAGTATGGGTCTTTGCACATAGTGAGTGCTCAACAAATACTTAATATTTTATTTACAAAGAAATTAATTCATTTGAAACACACTACAATTTGTTTAGCACATAGCTCATGCTACTTTTAAATGTGATGACTCAAATAGTCTATGATACTGTAAAAACCATTCCTATGCCCTTGTATCTCCATAGTACCCAGTACAGCGTTTCACACATAGTAGGTGCTCAAATATACAAGTTAGTGGATGATGTGATAATACAAGGAAATCTAACAAATGTGGAGTATCCCAGATGTGTGCTGGCATTTTCCTTCTCATTTAATCGCCATAACAAGTCCATAAAGCAGATAGTAGCATCCCCATACTATATTTGAAAAACACGAGCTTGAAATCGCTGATCACGCAGCATATAAGGAACAAATATGAGGTCCAAATCCATGTTCTCTGCAGGGTGCCATAGTACTGCTCTGACATGCTAAGAATAGGGTCTCTGTGGATGCTTGTGGAGGGGGCAGAGAAAGGTAAGGAGAGCCATGAGTTTATGATGCTATTGTTGGAACTTCATCCCAATCATGAGCGCTTAAGAATGAATTAAATTTACTTATGCATGTGCAATGATGTACCTCCTTTTCACATTGTAAGAGTGTCTATAAACAAAGGGTTTTATAAGTATGACATATACAACCACCGTAGTGACGTTAATGGAGCCACCTTGGAAGGGGATGCAGGTCACCCACCTATATTTCTGGTCCCCTAAGAAAGAAGAGAAGGGGAGAGGCACATCAACTCGTTGCAGGCAGACGTCATGACTAGAATAAATGCACCACTCAAAACGCTCCTCATTTGTGGTTCTTAACCTCTGTGAAGTCACGCGCTCCCTTGAGACTCAGAAGCAGAACAACCCACGTGCCCGTAAGTCATGCATTTACAATTTCAGGACATCCAAGGACATCCAAGGGCAAGAACTGCAGCTTTGGAAAACTCCCAGAACTATGAACAGTGGAATTTTTTTAAATAAAAGGAGCTATACTTTATGTTATTCCCTTTTTTTCAGAGATGTAATTGTGTTATATAACACAATAGACATATTTGCGGAAAAATTACTTACAAGCTTATCATCGTAACATAGCTATTGTTTTTCTTTGTCCAATATATTGACATTTTATTCCACTGTGCACATACAATTCTGCACTTGGCTGTTTTTACTTAATACATCATAGCATCAAATACATCATAGCATCAAACGGTTGTAATGCCATTTCACAATCTATATTTAATTGGAATTGTTTTAGCATAATGTTATTGTAATACTCAAATGCAAAGGTACTGTGATGCAGTGAAGATTGGTCTCTGTATTGTCTAAAATTATTTTAGACCCATCAAATTTTGTAATGCACATTCTCTTCCATCTACCGGTCCTCCATAAAATGGCTTCAAATCTCACAATCAATGATATTTCAAAGCAGCACATAAGAGTATTTAGCTTTAATGTGCTCATTGCCTCAGGCCGTAATAAAAACAGAATTTTCCCCCAATTATTATCAGTCACTCCTCCTCCATACTCCATCACGATAAGACTGAGCGACTTTCATTTCTCACCAGGCAACTAATCATCCCTTTGCCGAGCATTCTTTATAAATGGAATGGAATAAATTTCATTATGAAATGCAGTAATGTTCCCCAACTAGAGATCGGGGTGTAATGATCTTGGGAAAAGTCACAGGCAAGAGCATTAAAACATATGAAACTTAAAGAGAAATAGTGTCCTCGTTACGGAGCCCACGCACAGGCCGCGGGCCCTGCCCATCCTCCCCCACCTCGCCGGCCTCTCACACCTGCTGCTCTCTCTCTTTGGTCTTCAAAACTACTAAAAAATAGACAGTTCTTGTTGCTTTCAGTTCCCTAACAAATACCCACTTGCCAACCTGCTATGGTTTTATGAAACTACTCTCTGGAAAGGTACCAAAAATGTTCTCATTAGTAAATCCAACAGCCACTTTTCTTATTCGTTGTGACATCTCCACCCAAGTCAGTGTGCTCCGTGGTATCTTCTCGAGCATATTTTTGGTGCTGTTTAAAATGCAACTTTATTGAGATATAATTCACATACTATGCAATTCAACGATTAAAAGTTTACAGTTTTTTGAAGTATATTCATAGGGTGCTGAATCCATCACCACAGTCTAATTTTATATTTTTACAGGAAACATATATGCATATATTTCTATTTCATTATGGTAAGAACACTTGCATGAGATCTACCTTCTTAACCAATTTTAAGTGTACAACATAGTATCGTTGACTCTAGGTACAATCTTGCACAGCACATCTGCAGAACTTCTTCATCTTGCTTAATTGAAACTTTATGCCCATTGATTGGTGACTCCTAATTTCTCTCCCCACAACCAGCCCTGTCAACTGCCTTTTCACTCTTTGATTTTATATATTTGACTATTTTAGGTACTTCGTATAAGTGGAACCATGCAGTATTTATCTTTCTGTGACTAGCTTATTTCACTTAGCATAATGTCCCCAAGGTCCATCCATGTTACTGCATATTGCAAAATTTCCTTCCTTTTAAAGGCTGAATGGTGTTCCATGGTATGTGTTAACATATGTCACATTTTCCTTATGCTTTCGTCTGTTGGCGGACACTTAGGTTGTTTGTGTATCTTGGCTACTGTGAGTCACACTGCAGTGAGCAGTGTAGCACTCCCATAGTATCTTCATAATGTCTTGTCACCATCCTGATTCCAGTTCTTTGGGATAATTAATACCAAGAAGCGGTACTGCTAGATCATGTGGTAGAAGAGTTGGTTTTACGGAAAGACAAAAAAAATTGACAAACCCTTAGCTAGAGTGAGCCAAAAGAGAAGATTCAAATAAATAAAATCAGAAAGGAAGGTGGAAACATTATAACATACACCACAGAAATAAATAGGTTCATAAGAGATGCTATGAACAATTTCATCTTGAAAAACTAGGTAACATCGAAGAAATTAATAAATTCCTAGAAATACACAGTTTATCAAGACTAAATTATGAAGAAATAGAAAGTCTAAATGGACCTATAACTAGTATGGAGATTGAATCAGTGATCAAAAACCTCCCAACAAAGAAAAGCTCAAGACCGGATGTTTGGTTTACCAGATGTTTAAAGAATAATCAACGTCAATTCTTCTCTAACTCTTCCAAAAACTTTGAAGAGAAGGGAACGCTTCCACATTCATTTTACGAAGCTAGCAGTACCCTGATACCAAAACCAGACAAACACACCACAAGAAAATAAAACTACAGGCCAATATCTCTGATGAATATAGAGGCAAAAATCTTCAACAAAATGCTAGCAAACTGAATCCAATAGCATATTATAAGAATCATATGCCGTGATCAAGTATGCATGGATATGGGGATGGTTCAACACACAAAAGGCAATTAATGTGATATACCACATACATGATTTTCTCAGATACAGGAAAAAAACTGACAAAATTCAACACCCTTTTATGATAAAAACTCTCAACAAGTTGGAATAGACGGCAAGTACTTCAACATAGCAAAGGCTATATATGAAAAGTCCCCAGCTAGCATTGTACCCAGCAGTGGAAAAACTGAAAACTTTTCTTCTACTATCAAAAAGAAGGCAAAGATGCCCACTCACATCACTTCTGTTTGACATAGGACTGGAAACTCTAGCTGGAGAAATTATGCAAGAAAAGGAAATAAAAGACAACCAAATTGGAAAGGAAGAAGTAAAATGTCCCTGATTGCAGACAAAATGGTCTTACATATGTAAAACACAAATGACTCCATAAAAAACTGTTTGAATTAATAAGTAAGTTCTCTAAATTTGCAGGATACAAAATCAGTATCCAAAAATCAATTGCGTTTCTATACACTGCCACCAAATTATCTGAAAAGGAAACTAGGAAAACATTCTCATTTATAATAGTACCAAAAAGAATAAAATATTTAGGAATAAACTTAACTAAGGATGTGAAAGATTTGTATACTGAAAACTACAAAACATTGATGAAAGAAATTTAAAAAGACAAAAACAAATGGAAAGATATCTCATGTAGATGGGTTGGAAGACAATATTTTTAAAATGTCCACCCTACCCAATCCAAAGTGATCAGCAGCTTCAATGCAATCCCTGTCAAAATCCCAATGGCATCTTTTACAGAAACAGAAAACACTGTCTGTCATCTTTCTTATTTTGACTTTCATGACCCTGTCCCAACAGGTTTGCCTGTGACTGTACCTCACTGTGTCTTTTTGGGTCTTGTTCCTTCTTGTGCCCCTCATGTTTACCCATCTCCCAATATTCAGTTAATAACATTTTCTTCTCTCTGTAAGTGGAAATGGCTATGCCCAGAGATTCAGCTATGTCATCCATACTGATGCCTCCAGAAAGTTCACTCTCTGACCTCCCTGTTGAGTATTCAGATTTGAATTTCCAACTTTCCGTGAGCATCTCCAAGCAGATATCCTTAAAGCATTATTAATAGCTTGAAAAGGGATGTGGAGTAAAGAGGTAAATAAAAGCATGCATGCTGGAGCCAAATCACTCAGGTTTAATTGTTGGCTCTACCACTAGCTAGCTGTGTGTCCTTAGGCCACCTAATTAACCTCTCTGTGCCTAAGTTTGCTGTTTAGTAAAATGTAGAACTTGCCTTATAAGATTCTTGTGATGGTTATGCTAAAAAAAAGTCTTGAGAACAGTACCCAGCACATATTAAGTATTCTTTAACTGTGAACCATAATACAAATTAGTACTTTTTAAAAATCAATAATATTGGGAATATTTTCTGAATATTGTCTAAGTGTTTCACATGGATTATTCTAAGTGCTTTACATGGATTATTTCACTTATCCTCAAAACTATCCTATGAGATAGCCTCTATTATTAATCCATATTGCAGAAGAGGAAAGGGAAGCACAGAAAGATTGTTTAATTAGCCCCGGGAAACCCAGCTTCCCCAAGTAAATGGTGGGACCATGATTCAAACTGGCCCAGTCTGACTTCAGACGCACACTTCTGACCATGGCACTATGTTACCTTCCCTGATCAATTGCAAATATCGAATTGACTCATTTTCTTCCCCTGAGACTGCTACCATCTCCCACTTTTCTCTCCCCTCCCCAAGACCACCATTGCAGCCCCTTTCTCTATCACTGGCCAATTAGCACCTGCTGTACTCTGCCCTGTTCTATTCTTGCGGCCACTGACCAGTTGGACCCTCTTCTCTAGCTTAACCTGCTGTGATGCTGCCTCCCTGGTCACTGTGCTCTTGTCCTCTTGCCTTTGCCATCCATCCTGCTCACTGACAACACCGTTACAACTTGGAAAAAAAAATAATAGAATTTTCAGCTTTATAGCATTAAGGCAGAGAGGTTGCATCATACAAATACTTGGGCATGTAAGACAAATACGTTTGAAATATTTTTGCAACAGCTATAGAAATTCTAAAGCAGCAGCCAGTGATTTAGACTGGAAACTTCTCTTATGAAGGAGACAAGCTATAGAGACACAACTCAGGGCTCAGCAAACATTCTGTATCTCCTGGTATGTAAGCAATCAAAATTCACTATTCCATTTGGATAAATCCCTCTCTGCTTTGATTGGGGGAACTTTGAGCTGTCTCTGGAGTAAAAATTCTGTTTTACAGCAAAATGGTTCCAGTCAACTGGATAGAGAGGGAAATAATAACTGTTTCTTTGCCACACCCTAGCATCCTCCCCAACTACTCAACATGGAAAAACTCCTACACATCCTTCAAAGCCCAGGGAAAATCCACCTTCTCTGTTGAAGCCTTTTGTCAACTCTCCCAAATGCTTCCTCTGTTGTAATCATCCAGTAGAATGTGGTGGTGAAGTAAACGGGCTCTTCAGCAAATGTCCAATGTTCTAATGCTGGTTTTACTATTTATTAGCTCCATGGCCTTCAGCAAGTTACCTCACCTTTCTCTGTTGTACTTCCCTCATTTGAAAAATGGAAGGTGAAAAAAATCAAAAGAAAAGTGGAGGGGATGGTTCCAGGTCTTTTTTCGTATGATGTTGGGAGGATTAAAAGAGAACAAATTATGAAAAGCGTTTAGTTCAGTAGCTGGTACTAATAAGTACCCAGTAACTGTTAGCAGCTAAAATTTATATCCATAAAATAAATACATGCATCCTGGAAAACTGTAATGCCCCTGGCAAACATTGGATTTTTTTTTTAATTTTTCAAATTAAAAAAACAACAAAAAAAGATAGAGTAGTCTTAGAGTAGTTTTCGTTTCTCATAAAGGAAAAAGCAAATATCAGACTTTCTTATATCCTCGAAGGTCAGTAGGTTGTTCCCGCAGCTGGGGAGGGACAGCAAAGGGAGGGAGGGCGTGGGGTAGACTGCCAGCTACAAGTTAGGGTTTGACCCAATGTCATGGGCATTTGGTTGGATCTGTACAAGCCAAGATTTTCTGTCCATGAACTCCTTTGAAGAGGAAGCAAAGTTAGAACCTGGCCTGTGATCTCTGCCTGCTGGGAATTAGTCTTTTTTAAAAGGAAGAAGAAAGAAAGAGAGAGAATCATGGTGATGAGGATTAGGATATTGTCACGGCTCTTTCAAGCGTGACCACCGGGTGACAGAGAAGACAGGGAGAAGACTCCAGAGCTCAAGTGAGAGTGGTGAAGGGCTTCCCTTTCCTCCTTTTCTCTCTGTGAAGGTCATTTTCCTTCTTCGGGGAGTTGCAGGCCCATTTGGTAAATGAGGTGTCATATGGAGAGTTTTCGGCAGATGCTTCTGTTCTGATGGGAAATGGCAAAAGTCCCCTACGTTCATGAAGCATCTGCAGGTGCCAGCCAACATCTAACTGCCTTCATGACACTTCATCTGTTTTCTAAAACAGCTAAGCAGCACGCTGTGCCCTCAGTGAAGCAAGTAGAGCAGGGGTCTCTGGAATAGTGGAAGTCACTGTTGTCCTCCCTGACGGCCGTGGGTTCACGCTGCCTAGCTTCCCTCTTGCAATGCCTGTGGCTGGCTTCATCCCAATCCCACCCCACCTCTGTAGCTAGATTTTGAGTCTACACATAGGTTTATTGAGATGACATTTACTTTTTCATTGATTCCACCTTTGGAAGCTGCCCCCTCTGTCCATGCAGGGTGTAGCGCATAAGTGGTACCACTCACACAAGACACCATCAGCACTTTATTGGGGACCTAATATTGCCCATGAATACAAGTAGTAGAAGGAATGTCAGTCTTGTGTGGATTATCTTGTTTAACCCCTCAGCAGCCCGTGTGGTCAATTCTATTTTTACATCTTAGATCAGAAGCAGGATTCCAAGTCTTGTGCTGATAGCAATTAAACCAGGCATTGTAGAGCAACTGCTGTACTCTCCCAGCAAGAGTATCTAACATTTGTTGGGCCAATAACATCTGGACCATGGTTGTAGCATCTTTGCTATAGAGAGAGGAATTTCCTCACTCCCATTCCTGATAAGCTGCCTAGAACTCACAGTATTATATAAAGCAATTTCACTGACAAGTTGCCCCAAGAAATTCCTATGGGTATACTGATACTGTGTTTATATACTAAGAAATATATATTCTAAAAGGCATTTTTCTCTGGTTATTTCTTCCTGACAAGTTCAGGAGTCACCTGAAATTATTGGACACCTTACTTCCAAACCAAATAAACTGTATTGCACATTCAGCTCTATATAATAACATAAATTTCTTTTCTCTGAATAGTCTAATCTTTTTTAAAAGATTTCTTTTTGTTCCATAGACTATATATATAGATTCCAACTTGAGAGAATTGATTGACTCACACTTCATCTTGGGAGGTAGATTAACTAGACATCAATTTTAAATAATGACATTTAAATAGAGGGCAAAGAATTTCCTACCACAGATAGAATAAAAAATATGTAATAGGAGAGAAACTAGGTGTAGAATCTGCAAATCGAAATGAAGCTTAATCCGTAACTTCAAGGAACTAAATCAAGCTGTCACATTCTCTACCAAGTGATGTGCAGGTGATTAAAAACATCACTGAGGTCGTCATCAGGTTAGGGCATCAATTAAGGTCAGTGAATGTGTAATTTGGAGCAGGAGGTCTGGCTAGACAATGATTTGGAAGATTAGAAGCAGTTGAAGTCTAAAGCAGCATTCAGGCGCAGAGACTAATGCCAGCTATGAGGAAAAAGGATTCAGTACCCAGGACAGCTCCCTAAAGAAGCTATTGTTCCAAGAGATCTCTGGATAGAGCCTCAGGAATATTTCAGTGGGCTCTACTCTCTCTCAAGATAGTTTATTGTTCAAGATTCCTGGTGTGAAATGTGTGCACACAGCCTAGCATACATTAAGTACTGATTAAATCACCAGTGTTGCCATTATAAATGTTTCAGGGATGGTTGTGCCTTCAACGTTGGCAAGAGGCTCCACCAGAGCCCCAGGTCTTCTAATAGGACGCCTTGTCTTGTTTTCATCAACAAACTTGTTGTTTAATCACTTGTTTTCATGACAGAAATAGAGAGAGGGCCTTGGATAAATGTTAGGAGAAAAAGTTATGTAATGGTGGGAGTTAAGAAATAGTCAAACCAAAAGCAAGCAATGTCACACTGCCAATGCCCCAAATGAAGATAACGGCAAGAAGTGTTATAGCAATTGAATAATGAAAAAAAGAAAAGTAGAAAAGTTTTTAAAGATGATTTTACATTTTTATTGGAAGTCAGCATTTTCCATACTTTCTTCTTCTTAGAAAGTGGAAGGAAAGTGAATTCTTTATTCAGAAAATTCAGATAGCTAGGAAATGGACCCTGCCACTGCCTGCCACCTGCTGTCCCCTGGCCTGGACACCACGGCACTACCCGTGAGTGGGAGTTCTTGTAGATGTCCTCAGTCCAATCCACCCATTATAGCTCAATGGGTTTTATCAGTGTGATTAAGGAAACAGGAAAGATTTCACAGATATTTGCATGTAGGTGAGAGTAAAAGTTGTGGAAGTGGATGAGATTAATAAGAGATAATGTGAAGAAAAATGAGAACAAGAGCTGCATCTAGAACCCAGGAGGATCACTCATATGGTGGGATCAGAGGAGAAAGTGGGACTAGTTACAAACACTTCCAGAGGGCAAGGAAACCTGCAGGAGAGCCTAGTATCAATGAGGCCGAGGGAAAAACAGATATCAAGAAGAGGGTAGATTGTTTAAGCTACACTGAGTAAATGAATTCTACCAATCGTAGATTAAACAATTCAAATGAAGTGACTGGAGGTAGGCAGTTAAGGGTGGTTCACAGCTTATCATGTCATCATGAATCTAAAGTCTTTGCATCCTTCCACTTAATCATCCTCAGCATGTTGGCTTTTTGTGCTCTTTGTCCTGTTTATTGCCTCGTGGTTGCAAGATGGCTGCTGCAGCTCCAAACGCATCAAGATCACATTGAAAGGGAGTAAGGTGACGGTAGGCAGTGGAGAGATGATTCGAGGTCCTTTCTTCTTCTTCTATCAAGAAATAAAATCCTTTCAAGAAACTCCTGTAGACTTCTTTTGACTTTTAGCTATTTAGTACCAGATCGTATTGCCACCCCTACTGCAAAGGAGACTGGAAAAGTATCTGCCTTGTCTAGACTTTATTATTAGTGTCCAGTAAGGAAGCAGCTGGGAATGGGCTTTGAGGTGGTCAGACAGCAAGACCTGCCACAGTGGCATTGGCAACATCAGTTTCTCCCAGGCATTAACGTGGTTTTTCCATAGTTAGTTCTTTCTAACAAGCTAATAAAATAGTCAACATTACCCAGAACACCTTCTCATGAAAGCAGGAAACAAGGTTTTGGCAATCCTCAACCATGATATTTCAGTTGTTAAAATTGATAGCATTTCTTATTTGTTAAAAATTATCACCAAATGAACAAGCATTCAAATCATATTTTTATGACATAAAGATTAAGTCGTTACACATTTTCAGTAGGGGTCTCATTTTATAAGAATCAGTAATTCAGAGAAGTTGGTAGATTTTGTGGGTTTATCTAAGAATTATTAATACTTAGCTAAGAATTTATGTACAGCTTGAAGATCATTTTTCCCTTCCATTAGAGAGCCTAGGCCTCGGTATTTTTTCATAATGTTATTTTTTATAAGTTGTACTGTGTAAAAATAATGTGCTTTGAAGATGTAATATCATTGAGCTAAAAATCATATCAATACTCATTTAAGAAATCATAAAGTCATTCTCTTAACCGGGAAACTTAAGAACCAGGGCTGTTTCATGTGATCTTTAGGAGGCAGTCAGTGAGTTCTGATCATGATAAACTAGAACATGTATGATTCCAAGTTGAGCAGGGGTCTCAGAAAGAATGATGGCTGGAAAGATCTTTGAGATGATGAATCAGTTCGTTTCTTACAGCATTAATGCTTATAATTTGAAACAGAATAGACTTTAATTTCTTACATGAATTAATTAATACTTATGATAAATGCCTTTAAAGCTTTTTCTGGTGTCTGATCCAAAATTGCAGTTCTTCAGATCTATTAATTCCTTTCAAATGGAAAAGCTGGAAAAGGTTGAGTCACTGTGCTGCTAAAGTGATATGTGAATTAGAGAATGTTTGACTTCTCCCCTGACCTTCAAAATCATATAGCCATTTGCTGACATGACATCTCCTTGAGTTTACTTAAGCCCTGGTTGCCCCATCTTTAAAAGGAGAGTAATGCTTTCCTCCTAAGACTGTTTTGAGAATTACATAGGATGCTTAGAGTAGTGCCTGGCACACAATAAACGCTCAGAAATGTTGGATGAGGATGATGACTGTGACGATGATAAAGGAGGGGGAGGAGAATATGACAATTATTTCCTGAATACCCGCTATGTGTCGGACACTGTCCCAGATACTAGGGATACAAAAATAAATTAAACATACTGGATTTACGTTCTATAGACCTTTATTTTTCATTCTTTAATTCAGTACCTGTCTTTTTTCCATTTTTAATGTAGATTTATGTGCAACTGCAAATTTATTGGGAGCATGTTTTTCACCTTCATTTTCTGCTATGCAGGGCCTATATCTAGAAATAACAAGGGTCCCACAGAAAACTGTTTTGTTTTGTTTTCTTTACTGATGAGTACAGTTTAAGAATTATATCAGTTCTCTGCAGCCTCTAAAGCATCACAGGCATTTTCAACATGACATGATGACATGTCAACGCTCACCTGAGAGAGCATCTTTTAACTGCATCATTATTGAAAGTTCTCGTTTTGCTCAGTTCTTCTGAAAACACAAAGAGGAGACAAAGCCTAAAGCAACTCACTCTTTGCTCTTTCAATAGCACCATCATTGTGTGATCTATCTTCTGCCTCCAGAAGGAAATTCCAGTAATCCTTGACCCCCCATCTTTTGAACTATTTCACAGAGGGTACCCTGGCAGCAAAAAAAAAAAGACAAAAAAACAAGCAAACACAAAACCTGGGCTCAACAGACTTTTCCTAAAAGTCTGATATAAAAGTTTAAAACTGATTTTCAGAAGCCCTGTTGTTGCATAGGCACACCTACCTGAAGAATGCAGTTCCACAGAAGCATCTACTGCAGTCATGAACATGTATCTATCGCAGTGGAATTCTTTATTATCAATGATTATATATGAAGCCATAATAAAGATATAGGATCAAAATATATGTTTCTCTGGTTGAGGGATCGAAAGATCCACAAGCCCCCTTACCCCTCTTCTGGTGGCCCTTGAGAATCCCTGCCAATCTTTAGGACTCTGGGGAATGCCAGAATTGGGTGAAAAGAGAATTCTGATTGCCTAACCCTATTTCCCAGCCTCCTGTGGAAGCCTGGGACTGGGCTGTGCGCTGCGACTAAACCCCAAGGCCCCCACAAGTGGGAGATGTGAATGAGAACTTCCCCCAGGACACGGTTTGGGGAGGGAACCTAAGCTGGACTGAAGGCCTACTGCACCAGCCCGCCTCTCGGTCTGTGCTTACCTTCGCTTGTGCATCTGCAGTAGCCCGGAGCTCCGGCACAAAGGCGGCCTCGGAGCCATAACCAGTTCATTCCAGCTGCTCACGTTAGCTGGATTTCCGAGGCCCCTGCCATACCGCTGAACCCTACCCCCTACACGTTGGAAGCTTCTCTTTATGACTATTTCTTTTTGAAGCTACTGTGGTAAGAGGTAATGCTGGATGGAATATTACTTAGACTAGGGTAAACTAATATAAATAATATTCAGCTAATAATTTTAAAAGGATCACTAAGACCTATCAAAAATAAAAAGGAAGAAATTAAACATTTTCAAAAATGGTTTTGTCAGAATGAAAAAAATAATTTTGGGTCCTGCACAAATGCTCTTGGAACAATACGGTGTAATGTCTGATATTTTTCCCCTCTCAATTATAGTTGTTTCATGCATGTTACAGATGAAACCGTTGTATCAGTCAGAGACCAATTTTAATCCCAAGGTTGATTAGACAGTTGGCGCTCCCCAGCTTTCGCCCTGTCCCTTTGTTCTATACTCACACAGCCATTGATTTGCACACGAATGAGGATTTGGCCTGATTCATTAGCGGAAAGTCCTAATGAACACTTGGTTGCATTTAACCTTTGCTGCAACAAAAGTCTCAATGTTGCCATAGTGATGGGAAATTAAATCCAGAGAGCTGTTCCTTCTCCCTATGTGGTTCTGGCGTGCTATCACACCTTAGCATGCCTGCAACCTGGGTCAACTAGGAGATGTGATTCTACTGTTTGCCTGTCGAGTTCCAAGCTGTGGGTGATATTTGCAAAAGGTCATTCTGCTCTTCCATCATTAAAATGAATGAAAAAGAGAGAGTGTAAATGAGTGGGGGTGGGGGATGATTGTCCCTTTGGCCATTTCATGACTTAAGAATTAAAAGGGACCCAAGGTGTCATCTAATCTTGGGTCCAGCCGATGGTTGAGCCATGGGATATTCCTAAAAGATGGTCATCTGGCTGTAGCTTGAAGCTATGCAGGAAGGGGAGTTTGGCTCTGGAGGTAGGCAGTCCTGGGTGTTCTTCCCCTGCAACCAGCCACTCACCTGCTGACTGTCCACTCTTGGCCAGGGGCCATTCATGAATGAAATAAGCTCCCTATACTGAGGAGACTCGCAGAGAAGAGAAACCAAGTTACAGTATCCCTGCTTAGATCACACCCCCAAAATAATTCTCCATTTAGCTCATTGACTCCCTCAAAAATATCTTCCTCAATCTGCTAATTCCTCTGCCTTACCTTCTCTTCCACTGTTACCTTTGGAAATTTCTCTCCATTCTAAACTTATGTCTTTGGTCATCTCCTAGAACACACGTTTCCTCCTCACCTTTAGAGAAACTTAGAGTCCTCTCACCTACCGGAATGGTAGTTGATATTCTCTTATTACAGATGAGGAAACTGAAGCTGAAAACAGTTAAGAAATATGCCCCAAGTGGAACGGCTAGCAAATGGCAGAGTAGGGACCACGCCTACTTCTACACTTGAGACGTTCTCCTGGTGTGTGGAGAAGGCAGTCAAGGATGGACCCCCCACAACTGCAGCTGGGAGTGATAAAAACTGAAACTTAAAGAAAGAAAGCCTCTAGCCTGAAGTGGAGGAGAATTGTGGCCTTAGGGCCACCATATGTCACTCTGGCTGTGAGTGAAGAAAGGTATAGCAGACTCTGAGGCTCATACAAGTGTCATGAGCTGCCCCAAAGGCCCCCAGGAAAATTCTAGGAGTCATAGTTGCATGTCACAGGCAGCCGGGCCTCTGCGGGTGCATCCTGCGCACAGCCTCGGCGGCAGCGTCCCTAGTCAAGAAGTGCAAACAGGTGCTGGGAGTATTTGCCTCACTTTGAAATCTCCATGGGGCCATAAATGGGTACGGTTTGAAGAAAACTCTCATGGTCCTTATGTCCCCCTCATCACAGGTAGGCTGATTAGAATTATATTCATTTTCTAAAAAAGAAACCAAGGCTGAAGAGTTTGTATAACTTATGCTTCATACTTTCACAAGAATGCCACTGAGCTGGGGTAGAACTTGGGCATTCTGCCTTTTAGAATGCATCACGCTTCTGGGGAGTGAGAAGCACAAAGAAGCCATCAGTAAATACATATTGAGCACCTACTGTATGCCAGTTACTAGACAAGGTCCTAAGGAACAAAAACAGACTAAGTTCCTGCCTTCCTGGAACTTAAAAAGAGTATTGGGACCAGGAAGGAGTTGCCCTGAGTTCTAGTCCTGGCTATTTTATTATTTAGGATATGATGACCATTTGGTTACCCAGCATCTCAGAGCTTCACGTTCCTTACCTGTAAAGTGAGGGAAATGGCTCCTCCTGCCTTCCCTTGAAGGCTTGTTGAGTGGGTCCAATGAGCCAGCAGAATATTAAAGAAAAAAAAAAAGACAAAGAAGAAGAGGAAATCTTTGTGGCCTCTAACTCAGCATTTATGTGAACGCAGGCTGTCATTCATTATTGCAGAAACACATGACCAGTGGAAAAACCATACCAACCAGGTGTAAATAGAATCGCTGTTCCCTTCATGCACCTGCTGATTTTACCAAAGGCAGTTGGCTTTGACTGGAAGAAGTTCTTCACTTTCGTTTTCTTCAGTGTGGGGATCAAGTGGTTTCTCCTCTTGACTCAGGAGCGCTGCCACCGGACGATTCATTTGTCCGGCAAGGGAGAAAGGGGAGCCCTCCCAAGCCCAGCAGTGCAGACCGGATGACAATTGCGGCAAACTTAGGCTGATGTAGATTCCTTGGATATGCCATTAGCTAGTGTCACGTCACATTACACTTGTTTATGCAAGAACCATGCAGCAGATGAGAGTGTTCAAACGCCTTTATTACTT
Source organism: Lepilemur ruficaudatus (assembly GCA_963574885.1). Classification (NCBI taxonomy): domain Eukaryota; kingdom Metazoa; phylum Chordata; class Mammalia; order Primates; family Lepilemuridae; genus Lepilemur; species Lepilemur ruficaudatus. The sequence continues at coordinate 33,945 of CAUYRT010089153.1, read as the reverse complement.
GGCATCGTGATAGTGGTAATAGTTTGTAATGAATTTTTTCCTCAGTGCAAAACACACTCTTCATCTAAAAATACGAATTGCACACAGTGGCTCATTGGAAAGTATTTTCTTTCCATGGGGGGAATCAATCTTTTCTATTGCTTATTTTTCTTTTCTTTCTAGCAAGGTTAATATTCAGAGCATGATCTGATGGGCTTTATTTCACAAGGTGAGAGGTTTCCCAGAAGTGCAGTACAGGGCTCGTTAGTCCAGTGCAGAATAAATTGTTCAAAGTAATTTGAGGGGCATCGTTAATAGCCCAGTCTTCTGTGTGCATAAACTGAGGTCCCACCTTGCAGCTCAGCTTAACGAGAATTGTTCAGTAACTAAACTCATTCTGCCACAGGTTCAAGGTGGACCCTGTTGGGGCCACTTTGTATCACGTCATGGAAAGACCATAGGGTTTGGAACTGTAAGACCTGGGTTCGAGTCCTCGCCCCGCCATTCTGCCATTCATGGGCTGTATGATCTTGTCTTTGAACCTACTTCCCCTCTTGTGTGATGGACATGGTAGGTAAGAAATTTTTCCGCAAGAACCGTTGAGGGACTAAATGATTCAAGTCCACATGCTCGGAATTTAACCCGGAATCTCTACTCTACTGCCTCCATCTCAAACTCAGTAGAAGACCCCGGGTCCACCCAGTGTGCCAGCGTGAGAAACCAGTTAGTAATCATGTGTGTAGCCCTTTCCTTATCCCCCACTTAGAGCCTGTCCATATCCCATCCCTGTTGAAGTCACCCCTCAATATGTCTGTGATCTGTCCATTTCTCTCTGGTTCCTCTGCTGCCACCCTAGCTCTGGCCAGTGACATGCCAAAGTTTCTCTCGTGGGCTCTTATAACAGCCTCATACCTGCCACACCTGCACCTACTAAGCCCCCATTCAATGTACCCTTAATGGTATATAGGCAGAGTGATCTTTTTTCTAAAGATTGGTACCGTGTCACTCCCTTCAAAGCCCTTCTGGGCTCTTCATGGCTGCCTTCTGGGCTCCCATTGCTGCAGGGATATAAACCAGTGTCCAAGCATGAAGTGATCCAGCCCCTGCCCCGTCTCTTCACCACGTCTCATTCTATTCTCCCACACCTGCTGACTCCACTCTGGCCTCCTGGAACATGCCACACTCTCCCCACTCAGTCCCAAGGTCTGTGTCCATCCTGTTCCCTCTGCCCAGCATGCTTTTCCCTGTACCCAACACCCACGTCTAGCTAACCCTTGCTCCGCCTCCAGATTCAGCTCAGCTCTCTCATCCTCTGTGAACTTCGCCGCGCCCTGAGGCCAAGCCCCTCTGTTACGCCTCTCCCCACCTTCACCACAATTGTCCTTCCGCATTTACCGCTGTCACTGGTGGGCTGGCTGTCTTCCCCAGCACATTGTCCACTATACTGTGTGAGGATAGGAATATTATCTGTTCTGCCCACCATGCTACCCCTACACATAGTAGGCACTCAGTAAACACATGGGGAATAAATGAGATATAAAAGCAGGTCATATATTGTTTATTCCTTGGTAAGAATAAGCTGTTGAGAGTTTACTCTGTACCAGACACTGCGCTGAGTGTTTGCTCATACGCAAGGGTGTGCTGAAGCCAGTGCACACCTGCTCGCAAGAGCCACATGTGTAGATCTCTTCCCAACACCACCTTCATGGCACTGGCAGCTTGAAATCACGTGGCCGTAGTGGAAGAATTTACACCACAGGATCAGCAAACCTCCAAATCGGGTGGTGTCATACCCATCCCACCAAAGGGCTGTTAAACATTCATCAGCACACTACTGCTCGTAAGTCCTTGTGACAGGTACTGCATATTAAAAAGAGGTGGTGGCATCCTGATAATTATTCAAAACTTTAAGGCAGTGGGTATATGGAAGGAGAGGAGAAAATGGGGTAGGGAGAATGCCTCTGGGTGACTGGGGTCAAAGGGCTGCTTGTCTGCACTCTCCTTCCTCATAGCAACAGGATGCTTGCAAGACCACGCTTTCCAGCCTCGCCTGCAGCCAGCTGTCGTCACACGACTCAGTTCAGGCCCATGGGCCCCGTGGCTGCCCCCAGGGAGCTCCCTTTACAGTGCCCATGCTTGTCCCTTGTCATTCTCCTTTGATCCCTGTTTTCCTTCCTGCTGGGTGAATTGTGGACAAGCAGGTGAACACATAGTTACCATCTAGGGAGGGGAAGGCCCCTGGGCAGAGCGGGAGGACAGCAAGAGCTCGAGGGCAGCCCAGAGGAGGAAGGCCACACCCGCCCAGGACGGCCTAGCTCCAGACGTGCACACAGGACAGAGGCAGACGGCTCTGCTCTCCTCGAGGGTTTCCTGTCACGGCTGTCTGTTGAGAAGAACGGGTGTGTGTGTGTATGCGTGTATATATGAAATACATTTATATTTATGAATGTGAATGGGGTAGTGTGTATGGAGAGATTGACTATACCATCAAATGAAGTGATCTCAAACTACATCTGTTCACAGTCTGTTTGCAAAGCATCATAGTTTATTGTTTTGTCTTGTTTTTCATCTAAATTGCTATACATCTTATCTGTAAGACATGGCAAAAGAATCAAATCAACTTTTACCCTGTCGTTAAGCTTATTCTTTTATTCCATGTTCACTGTATTTTGTCCACTACGCTTCTCCCAAGCCTTTCAGCTCACCCGGCATGTAATAGGCACTCAGTAAACAGTTGTTAAATAGGCAAACATGTGGTCTCATAAGCCCTAATGATGGTATTTTACTGTGAAAAGGTGTTTGTAGCCAATCCCATTGAACAGTGACGGACTAGAACAGTGGTTTCATCCAGAGTGATTCTGCCCCCACTGCCTACAAGAGACATTTGACAACAATGTCTGGAAGGATTTTATTAATAGTCGTCGTGACTCAGAGGTGCTATTGGCATCTAGTGGGTGGAGGCCGGGGATGCTGTCAAACATTCCACGGTGCACAGCGCAGCACCCACCACAAAGAATGATCCAGCCCCAAAGGCCAATCATGCCGAGGCTGACACCTCCTGCTCTAGAGATTGCCAAAAAGGCTATTGCCAAATAAAAACTAAAAGGAAGAGTGTAACAAATCCTTGACCCAAAATTTCATTTCATTGAATGTTTCATTCTGGGGCTATTTCACTGCCTATGTCCCCCATGTCGGGGTTTATAAAGATGCACAGGTCATATTTATTCTCAAGAGCTGTCTTTTAAAAGAATGTATGAAATAATGAAGAGCAACATGTCCAAATACTGCATTGTTTCTGTGCCTTGCACACCTTAATGCTTTTCTCAAAGCAGCACGAGCTTGTCAATCTGATAGTAAATCTGTTCAACTTACTTAGACTGATCAAGTTTGATCTCTCTTTGAAAGAATCTGGTGTCTTTAAATGCCTATCAAATAGTGATACACCAAGTAATGTGTTCCATATGTAATTTCAGTTACCTGATAATAAAAAGAAAAGTTGGAAAACTTTGGTCGACTTTAGTGTTTGCGGCTGGGAGACCTTCCAGAGGTTTTCAAGGTCTGCCGTGAATGTATGATTTAGACCACGGCTCCTCAATTGTGACATTTAATCCATAGAGATAAATCATCTCACACCATTGGTAGGGCTCTTTATGGATAAACAGACCTAAAATAATTATGTTTAAAACTCCATTGGAGCCTCCATCAGAAAATCGCCACCATTTTTTTTTCTAATGTAAGAGACTAGGATGATAAAACTGTTTCTCGATTGTGGTGCTTGGTACCAAATTAAATCAAAGTCAGAACAATATAACTGCCTTTCCCTTGGCCGTCCTTGAGGTGTGCTGGGTGCTGGTTTTTTCCCCACAAATAGGCTGGAGTTCATAAAGACGTAATTCTGACATCAGCCTCCGAGAAGAGGCTGAGATGTGCAATGGCTAAAAGTACAGACTCCAGAGGCTGACTCTCATTTACTGGCTGTGTGACCTTGAGCAGGTTACCACACTACTTTGTGCCTCAGTTTTCTCCTCTATTAGATGGGCTAATGACAGTACCTGTCTCATAGGGATGTAATGAATCACAAATAAATTAATATCCATAAGGCATTTATAACAGGGAACATACTCAGTTTAATACACATGTTTGATTAATAAAATTAAAAGGCTTCCCATAATGTGCAACCAAAGCCAGAAAAAAAATGGACATCCTTGACTGCCCGTTTCCCGCTAACCCCAGATCCACTGGATATAATATGTTCTGATCTCTAATAGTTTGGGCAAAGGGAGGAGATTAATGTGGAATTCAACCTAGGGGGAAAAGCACATAAAGAGAATCTGTTCTGGATGAACGTGTCCCCTCACTCCAAGACAGCCACCCAGACCCTCTCACTTTTGCTTCTTCAAGATCTCTCAGTTTGCTCCCATCCCGCTTCCTCCCGCTGCTGCCACACGCACACCGCCCGCTTCCCTCCTCTCCGCTGCAGCCGTCCACCTCCTCGCTCGCCTCCCTACAGCCTCGGCCCGCCCACTCCCCTCTCCCCTGCAGCTAGAAACCTGGCCATGCTGCCGTCTTGCCCCAAACACTTGGATGGTGCAAGAAGCAGCATGTATCCAAATCAGAGACCCTAGATTCCTATATCAAACTGCCTAGAGGAGAGCCTGAGGGGCTCCTCCCAAAGGCTGTTCCAGAATCAGATTAGACTAAACTATTCGGTCTTTGGCATTTGCCATGTTCCATCACCCCAACTGCTGGAGCGATTTCCACTTCCTGGACGTTTCAGATCACAGGATGGAGGGAATTGAAGCTACCTAATGTTGCCTGAACCTAATGGCACCAGGTCTGCACTGCTGACTTCTTATCTCCCTATGGGTTAATTTAAGAATTTAAGCACCAGACAAGAATGCATTTGAGATGGCATGGACCAACGCACCTAGCATGGGGCCTGGTCACCGTTGACTCTCGATAATGATGTGTTAAGTCAAGAGGTATATTTATTCATTGACCAACTACCTGGAGTCTTCATTCCTGGGATAACTTTTAAATTCAGATTCCCTCATTAGTCAGATTTCAAAGACAAAAAATAGGAGACATTATTTAAAAAACAATAAAACAAAATAGTGAAAGCTATTCATCTCCCTTATAATAAAACCCGCATGTAGCACTTTCTTTCCCACAAATCTATACTTTTAAATATTTTCTCCATCTGACAATTGTATTTCCCAATATGGCAAAATGGTTGCCTGACAATATTTCTTCTGATGCTGAACATATTCCTATATTTGAGCTCGTGCCAGAAACTCTATGAAGCAGTGACATTGAAAGACAGAGTAGAAATCTAAACTGCAAATATTCACAGAGGGTGGAAAACCTAGAGTAACTATTGGGAATATTAATCATTGCAAATTGAGGAATTATTAGCAGGAACACATTTATCGTGTGTATTCTCATTACTAGCTTAGAGCACCTGACATAGTTGCTAACGGAAAAGGAGAAAAAAAAACCTACAATGATGAGAAAATATATAAAATTTGAAGTCAGGAAAGTGTGGCTTCAAACTGCAACTTCCCCCCAATATCTGTGTGATCTTGGGAAGTTATTTAATGTGAGCCTCAGTTTCTTCAACTTTAAAATCGGAATAATAATAGCAATAGCTACAAATGTCATTTTATTGGGGGAAAAATGGTATCTGGCACGTAGCAATTATTCAAGCAATTTATATAGCAATTACTCAAGAAAAAGAAGCTACTGTTTGTTATTATATTTCCACTGTCATTGCCCTTCAGCCAAGACCACCAGGAACACATCTGTAATTAAACAAGTTGCGTTTATTGCTTATTGCAATGCGAACCTACCATGGGGTTCTTGGGGGCGTTTTAGTAAGAGGGTGATAGAAAAGGATTATAGAATTTGGACTTGCATTAGCTGCTCTGGAAGAAGGTTCACAGAAGAGGAGCTTGCTCTGCACTGAACATTGTTGGGAGCAGGGCTCATTCTATAGGTAACTTACTAAATCTTATCAACAGGGAGGACTAGGGTGAGGCTACAGTTGTAACTGGCAAAGAAATAGTCATTCCTCACGTTAGCCAGGAAGGGGGATGGCTTAGGCAATGATCAGGTTTGTCTGTGTTCAGCCATAATTATGGAGTCGTCTTGTTTTTGTCCTGATCCATCATGGCCACCGAGTGGCCTTGATGGATGTTGGTGTTCTCTGAAATTGCTTAAGTTTGGCAGGAGAATGCCAACATCTAACTCATGGTACCAGGACAGTTTCTAGATGTCAATGGCTAGTTTTCTTTTCTCACCACATTTATCCAAGTATTTAGTGAGTACAGTACTGTCAATCCTGGGTGTCCCTTCTCTAACAGAGTTCAAATTCCATATAAAAAATTAGAGGTCAGTAAAACATGATAATTTTGGTGCTAAATTAAAAGGAAAGATAATATGGCATGAGTGAACAAAGAGGAGGGCAACCTGAGTCAGTGTGGTCAGATCGGAAAACAGTATGAGCTGAGTCTGCAAAGATAAGAAGTTGATGCACCTCTGGAATCAGAGGAAGTGTGTCCCAGGCAAATGGGGATAGCAATTTCAGAGGCAGAGGCCCAAAATGGCTAAGCTGCAGGAATATCTTGGGGGAGAGTGGGCCAGGCAGAAGGAACAAGTATTTCAAAGGCTCTGAGGTGGGAATTAGTTTGAAAGTGAGAGTGGCTGTCTTCCAACGCGGTGTCCAAAGGGGAAAGTAGGACCAATGGAGCAGGCAGGGGTGAAACCACGTGTGTCTGCGCAGGCCATGGCAGGGAGACTGGCTTAGTATCCAAAATGATTTATGTTTTTTTTTTAAAAAGTTCTGTTGGTCCCAGTGAGGATGAAGAGTGGATTGTTAGGGTGTAGAGAGAGCAAGGAGGGGTTCAAGACATAAAGCAAAGCTTTCGGCATTCAAATGCAGCAGCATCAGAATGCGGAGCACAGAGTTGTAAACTCTTAGACCAATGACACTGAAAGGGCTTTGGTTTTTCATCTGACCCAGTCACCTTTTTTACACATAGGAAAATCAACCCTGACCAGGACAAACAAAGTGACTTGCCCACACATCTGACTTTTTGGTTAGCTGCAGAGCTGAAAGACCTAAGCAGGGGCCGGAGTGCCAGAAGACGCCCCCACTCGAGGGCCCCACACACTGAGTAAGTGGGGACTCACCACACTGGGGGTGGAGGTCTCTGCAATACAGCAGGGCACAGTCAGAAGACAGACAGTAGCGGGGAGCAGAGTCCCTGTGCCCTTCTAGCATGATGACTTAGCCCATCTTAATTGGCCACTTGTGGGTGTTTGGCAAAGGGAGGAAGCATGAGCCCGTGACTGTGACCCACCTGGACGGCGAGTATCCCAGAGAGCTTACCCCCGTCGACATTCCCAAACCTGTGTTTATCCTTTGACAACCACTGGGCTTCTAGGAAATCAACCTCATGATAAACTTTAGGATATGTGTCCAGATTTTAAGTATTCTGTCATCAGAAAGGTATATGAAAGTAGAAAAATTTTAAAATAAAAATGAAATGTTTTGAATAAGGAATTAGTTAAATTATGCACATCCTGAGTCAGCAGTCAGCTGGTTTATCTGTGTGGTTCTACGGGCTGTTCCTCCCAATTCACTGTGGCTGGTACTCACGCTCTACCTGTTGTTCAACACTTTGAGTGCCACTCTGGTAATGGAATACGGGAATGATGGCACACTACATAGCCATTAGAAAGATGGCTATTAAATTACTGGGAAAAAATTCACAATACATTTGTAATTGGCAAAATGTAAGTTATAGAAGGTCAGGACCCATTTTGTTAAATCTATATAAAACTTATGTTCCTGCCAAATATTAACAATGACTTTTACCACATGGTAGAATGACGGGTGGTTTTTATTTCCCACTCTTTGGTCATTGATATTTTCTAAATTTTCAAAAGGAACATATGAATAACTTTTGTAATAAAGGAGAAAATTTCTTTATAATATTTTACATGCTAGTCTTTAGAAGTGGGCAGCTTTTACAAGTGGCACTAAGCTAACTAAACTCCCGTTTTTCCTAATATGGCTTACGACTCACAACTGCCACCAAGATGTTGGTTAGCATGGTGGGAGTTAAATGACTACATTCTCCGAACCAAAATAGAAACATTGTCAGAGAAGTACAGGAGTACCTGTTGGAACACTATGAGTAAATTCTATGATGATTCAGCTCTGGAAAATCTAGGTTCCCCATAGTGATGCACCCCACACCCTAGTCCGAGAGGAAATGTTTTAGGCCATCAGAGGGATGAATTCATGAATGAGTCTTTGCTGGGCACTGGTATACACAAGGCTTTGTTCAGGATATTTTTAAATATAGAATTTCATTGCTACAACCTCCCTAGGAGGTGGGGATTATTAACGAGGCTTTATAGATAAGGAGGCTGGAATTGAGAAGATTTGCATGATTTGGCCGAGGTCACACAGTCAGAGTTGGAGGTCAGATTAAATGGAAGAGCCGCCTCTTTGTACACAAGCAAAATGGCCATTCCTGTGCTTGTCGGCCGGGTTGGAAGAACACAACGGCCAACTCTAACGTGTGTGATCACCCTGCCCCAATGTCACCTTAATCTTAACTCTGGATTTGTTATCAGTTGAGTACACTAATGGGCACATGTCATTTATTCTCCTTGGACCTCAGTTTCCTCATCTGTAAAATGTGACAAGAAGGTATTTGAGGTAGACAAATTCTAACATCCTATCAGTCTCAAAAAATATAGAATTCTATGCGAATTTAGATGAGATCCAAAACCTTCACATCCTGTCTCCCACCTCCATGAGCTCCCCATCTGGCAACTCAGCCAGAAGAACCATCTTTAAGGGGCACAAAAAAATCATTAGCCACTATCTTTCTGGATACTAAAGGTTAATTCCTAAATCACATGTCACCTTGGACAGCCCAGTGATGGATGGGAGAGATCCAGCTCTGACCTGGAACACTTTTACATGGCAAGGTTTTTTTATCCTTTTCTTTACAGATTTATAGTCAATACTTTAGCTTTTCCATGACATGAGGCTTGTATTTTTCTGGGCTAGATGTAACAAAGGACTTTCCAAACAATCAGTGACACTGTAAGTTAGTGCTGCTTTTTGAAATAGTTCTTTAGAATCTCTGACTTCACTGGGAACAGTGAAATCAGAATGTTAGCTTAATACTGTGCCAGAAATGCATGGAGAAGATGTAGAATGTTTATAAATGAACATCCAGTGATGTGCACTTGATAATTTCATTCAAAGAGGTAAAGTAAGAGATATTATAAGGGACATTTCTGTTATTTTGTCAAATGCTATTTACCAAAGAATAAAATTTCAACCTATATTCTTGACCTTCAGGGACTTATTTTAAGATCATATGGCTTTTCCTAAACAGCTGAATTATTTAGTGAGATTGAACTGTCAAAGACTTTAAAATAAAGCCCACCAAAATACCAGCCACTCTGGAGTGCTACAGCTGTTCAGGCCCCAATCTGCATATTTCATCTCAGCAGACTGAAGTCTGTAACTGAAAAATAGCTCAGAAAATACTTATCACCTTCCATGCCAAACGCAAAAAGGAATTCATTCAAAGCTGAGAATTTGATATAGTGGGTGACCTACTCCCACAGTGATGCTCAGAATGGCTGATGGAGTCCTGGCTGCGTTCATGCTGCTTCGCCCCTGTTTAGGACACACTTCTGAGAAGGAGGTTGGGAGCCACTTCCTCAGCAGGTGTCAAGGTCCCAGGGAACTAACATAAGGAGCAAGCTTGGAACACGGCGCCCAGAGATACGACCGTCACTCGCAGCATGTCTTCAGTGCATGTAGAATGATGCGTAGAGGTTTCATTTACACATTTTTGACTCAAATAGAGTGAAATCAAAATTTTTAGCTCTAGGGAATTTTTACAAGTTACTAGCACCTCCCTTTTCCCAAAGTATTGGAAACAGAACCAAGAATTCAAGATTATCCTTGCCGAGTACTCAAGAGGCTTCCTGAAGAAATTAATGACACCTCCTGTAGAGACAGGCGATGATGATGGTAGTGAAGGTGATAGGATGATGATGACAGTGATGGTGACTATGTCGAGGATCATGGCAAAGATGACAATAGTGAGGTCGATGGTGGTGAAGATACCAGTAACAAAGAAGATGTTGCAGCTATCGATGGGATAGCAAGGATGATGGTGATGGTGACTGTGACAACAGCGATGATGATGATCATAATGATGGTAGAGGCTTACGTTTATCAAGCCCTTCCTATACCCCAAGTCATATGCAGAGCACTTAGGCACTGAGCAGTCATTATCTCATTTAATCTTCAGCACCGTCACATGAAGCACATGCTGTGATTTTCCCTTTTTACAGATGGTAAAACTGAGGTTCAAAGACAGACGGTAAGGAACTTGCTATAGGAAAATACTTCATAAATTTTACTGTACATTAGAATCACCTGGAAAGATTTTTGTTAAAATCTTGATCCAGAAATTAAGTACCATGGCCCAGGGCACCCAGCTGGTGAGTGGCAGAACAGGATTCACAGCCCAGCTACTGGGCGCCAGCACCACACGCTCACTTCTTTGTGCAGCTCCCCTTGTGAGGAGCCCGTCCCAGTGCTGGGAAATTGTCGTGGTCCTCACTGCTCGTGTCTCTTCGCCAGTGCTGTTTTTAATAGCAGTAAGTGGTGAGCTAAAGTGCGCTGTTTCAAGCAGAGCAGCACATCTTTGTCAGGCAGTGTGCTGCAGCCCGTTCAAATCTCTGTCCACCAAATTAATTTCCATTTCATTCACAACATTCTGTTGTAAGTGGGAATATTCTCGCTGTTATTTTCGCCTGAAGGTATAAAATTCCACCTAAATACTAGCTGCTTTTTAAGTGTCTCTAATAGTTAGAAGCCTGAGTCCCTAGAGCTGGGGGTAGAAATAGATGGTGCAACAAGACACTTCGAGTTTTCAGATCAGCCAGTGCTCTCCTACCGTGCAGAGAGGAGTTTAAGGAAGACTCTGAAAATGCCCCAAATGCCTCTGTTCCCACGTTGCGAGTAAGAAAGTAAAGCTCATAAGAGATGATGGCAATGCTTATCTATGTTCCTAATCCAAAGAGCTGGGAATTTTTTTTTTAAATGAAACCACGCTAGCTAATTAAGACTTTGCCTTTCAGGGGTTATTTTTTATATTCTTAATTTAATTTTTAAACTAATATCTTCCACGGTAGTGGAGTCTGATTAGACTCGCAGGTATGAGCTTCCTCCGCACCAGTGCTCCTCTCTCATTTAATCCTCATGCAACACCCAGAGCTGGGGAGTAGTGTCCCATTTTGCAGAGGAAGGAACCAAGGCTGAAAGTTAAGGACATAACTTACTCCAGGTTAGTAACTGCATCCTTTTCACCTAGCTAAGCCATTCTTATGCAAAAGAAAGAAAAGTTATTTCAGAAAAACTTCCTGGGTTTCCCTGCAATGAATTTCTGGCCTGGAAAATCAGATCCTGCCGTTTTTCACACTTGGCCTCAATTTGCTCACACTTCTGTGTTGGGAACAGGGAGCTTTATCACCGGGCTGCAGACGAGAAGCAGCCAGGATTCCAGGCTGATAGCCCTCCCCGCTGCTGAGCATTCCACGGAGGCGACAACCAGAGGCTAGTAAAGAATTTTCACACGTGGCTTTGATTTCTCCCCACACGTTTTTGTTGGCGATAAAGACAATCGTGTCTTTCCTTTCTCCACCTTTTTTTTTTCCTTTTCTTTTTGCCTTTAGAATTCAGAATGGATGTCTTCATCCCTTGGCTAAGTAAAACTGACTGGCTGAGATTTCTAAACTTTACAGTTAGAAGCTACAATAAGCATCTAAAATATTGCCACAAGGTAGGGGGAGAAATGTTTAGTGGAGAAATATAACTGGAGTGTTCCAAGTCTTCACTGAAGGCGGAATTGAAGAGACATGGAAGTAGGAGGGACATGATTCCTGCAAATCAACCCAGACACCGGCCAGTTGGTAGATACCAGCGCACGTTGATGCAGAAAGGCAACTGAAAGATTTCCAAAGAATTATCTCCACCCCTCCCCCAAAGTCTTTTTATGGGTTATAAAAATACGCAAAGAAGTATATTAACTAAATTTAGAATTAGACCTTTAGGCTTAGATGGTCAGCTGAGCCCTTTTAAATGGAAGTTGCTTAATGAGATCGGTTTCCACCACTCAGCGTTAGAGTTCTGTGCCTCCAGTCTTACAAAATAGTTTAAACCATTCTGAGCTCCAGAGAGGAAAATAAGAGACAGGAAATGAAAATTAGCAGAGAAGAGAGGTCCGTTCTTCTAAACATTGGAAGGAAAACCACACAGGGATCTGGTACCATTTAACTATGGGGCTATTTGGTGCTCGTTTCCCCATCTCTTCTGTTTCTGGCAGCAATCAAAGGAACAGGAGCTCAGGACAGAAAGGCCTTCCTGGTAATTAACTTAACCAAGGTTCAGCAGGCTTCAGTTATCCAGCCTGCTCCCACGTACGGAAGTGACTGAGAAAGGAACACGTGGGCAACTTCAGTGACTTCCATGATGACTTCATTAAGGAGAAAATGTAACAAGTCCTAACATAAGTCTTTATGCTGCTTGGGCTTTTCAAAAGTTATATCTTTATAATAAAAGATGCAGACCGTGTTGACCCCATCTCAAGTGTTTAGCGAAAGCATTGATTTGGTTCACTGTAGTGATACGTTACTGCCACCTCGTGGCGGTGTACCTGCATTGAAGGGGTTAGGAAGTAAGGAAACGATTTAAATAGAACACACTCATCACCACCACCATCACTTCTACCCCTTTAAAACAAAAATCTGATGGTAATTTATTTGACAAGATGTTTGATGGACGAGGCAGCTGAGTTAAGGTGGAGCTGGATTATGAAGAGCCTGCCAGTTAGACGAGGCAATGTCTGAGCTGGGCAGGCTCAGATGATACCAGAACTTTAGGAAGGATGAGCGTTATGTCTGTGTTCAGGAAGAATAGTGTGAAACAGACAGACGGTCCAGAGGCTCCTGCTGTAACCCAGAAGTGAGAGGATCGAGGTAGTGAAAGGGTCATAGAGGCAGGAATGTAAAGTTAGAGATAATGGGTTTTTTAAATCCATTACATTAAACATCAACTGTGTGCCAGGCACTCTACTAGGCCTTGAGTAGCATACAAACGCGAGTAAGACCAGTTCCATCTCTCAAGAAGCTCCCCAATAAAGTTGTGTTGATCCAACTTCTGGCCCTCACTTCAATTCACTCTGTGGTCTCAGCAGGCTGCTCCACCTCTCTGGGCCCCAGTTTGTTCATCTATGATGAGGAAGTTTGCAAAAGCCCTTTCGGCTCCCACATTGCCACGTGAGTCTGCCTGGAGCAGATGTTTCCAAGGGAAAATGATAGCGTGCTAGCGGCTGCCTGACTCTGAATGGGAGACAACGGAGCCAAGCAAGTTAAAAATCTTTTTTAATCCCAAGGTCCAAGACTAGCTTTGAGGAGGAGGGCAGGAAATGTGGCATCAGTGATATCTAGAAAATCAGTGAGCAGGGGCTTATTTGCAGAAGAGGAAATAAAACCAGGGCAGCTCTGCGGACACCACCGTGCCAGCTGAATGTGCAAACGCAGAGATCCGAGATCCTGACTTCGGTTCAGAGGAGAGACCAGGAATGGAGAAAGATCCACAGTTCTTTCTGTGCATAACCTTGGGTCAGAGGACAACCCGTAGCGTCCCAGCCACCTGCCTGCTCTTCCCTAGCTGTGAAGGCTACAGGCTTCTTCACGTGGACACTGAGGCAACCACATAAGGGATGGACAGGGAGGAAGCAATGCCTCAGAATTCCCACAGCCCAGCAGACCTCAGCAAGAGGGAGAACTGGGTTCGTTTCAGAGACTAGAGAATCCATCAAGGGCAACCTGTGTGTGTTCTGCAGGCTGCAGCTTCCACATTAACCTACATTTCAAGTTTCTTCCATTCCTCGGGACAAAATAAACCAGCCCTGATGCAATCCATTTCTGCAGTGGCCTATGATGATCTATGATGCCCTTCTCAGTTAGAATGTCAAGCCCTTGCGGATGGGGGCCCTGGGTATTTCTTTGAGACCCAAAGTGAGAGCGTGGTCAATACAGGTGAATGATGAGCATGCTGGTAAAGATCTGATGGTGCCAAGAGAGAGTCAACCAACAGGCAGGAACCACTGAAGTCCCTGCCACCAGGCACAGGAGACATGGCCGTCCTGCCTGATCACACATCTTGGCCACGTCCTTTGGGGGTCCAGGTACAGCTCTAACACAGAGCAGGAATATGTTGACTTTTTGATACAGTGCCTCTAAATATCACTCCATGTATCAAGACAGAAATTATTAATAATTCTCTCCTTTAGTCACTATGAGCCTGCATTTTTAATCCTTGGCATTTCACCTCTACCAACTGTGCTTTCAGAGTCTTTTGCAGTTCTAAGTACACAGCACCCAATTCTCAAGTCATCTTCCCTCAGAACACAGTGCCGCCAATACTCACGGTGCAGACAAGGCTCTGGGCCCAGTGTGACGGTTTCAAATCCCTCTTCTGTGACTCACTCACTGTGTGATCGCAGACAAGTCATTTATCCTCGCTGTGGCTTGGTTTCCTCATCCATAAAATGGGGACATTAATGCTGGGGCCTATTTCACTGGGTTGTTTTGAAGAGTAAATGAGTTAACGCAAGTGAAGTAGAGCTCACAGCAGAGCCTGGTGCATGGAAAGTGCTGTATACATTATGGTTATTTTTTTTTCCTTATTATTCCGAGCAGAACTCTTAATAGAAAGAAAGAGCATTTGACACTTGCATCACGGGTCCTCACTAGAAGGGCAGAGACAGATTACCAGCCCCCAACTCTTATCCGTGGGCATGCAGAGATAAGTACAAACACCGGTGGGGAGCTTGCTGGGGAAGGCAGATGTGCATGAACATTTACAGCTGCCTGGAGTGACTCTGACGGAGGGGTGGATGGAGTGCGCATTCCCAGGCAGCTCCTGCAGGGAAGTTGTGTGATTCCCCCAAACCCACCTGTCAGCCCCATAATCCTGGATGTTCTCTCTTAGCCACTTGGGCTCTGTTCTTCCAAGATTGAACTCCATGGGTGTGTCATGGAGCATATGCTATGCATTAGAATCACATGGTTTTGGGTTAGACTCCCAACAAGTGACTCAACATCTCTGAGCCTTTGTTTGCTCATTTGTAAAATGGCTGGGGGTTGGGGAGCAATTTTCTCTCTGATGGGATCCTAGTAAGGATCTATGTGAAGGGTGGTATCCGATTCGTTAGCTGGACTTTGTATATTTTTATAGATCTGCCCAATACAGCTATATCTGATTTTATTGAATCAAAGATAATTTTGAAAATCAAGTTTTATATTGAATTTGATAAATAGAGTTTATGATCTAAAACAGTAGTTTTCAAATGTGCACATGCATCAGCATTGCCTGGAGGGCTTTGTGAGAATCAGGTAGCTGGGTCCCGCCCCCAGAGTCGCTGATTCTGTCGTTCTGGGCGGCACCTGGGACTCTGCATGTCTATCAAGCTCCCAGGTGACGGCACTCCTGCTGGTCTGGGGACCACACTTTGAGAAACACCAACTTCAAGGAATTCTATGCTTCTAAAGCAGAAGAGAATCATTTGTTTTCTTACTGATGTTTTCCTCCCCCTAATTTTTATTTTCAAACTTGGAATTCTTATGTTTGAGGTTAATTTAAAATGGAGACTTCCATGTATCTGGTACCTGTGTGAGTTGGATCTGGCTCAGGGATTTTGCTCTTCATTTTAATCTCACCGATCCCTGTGGACCCGTGAGTGTCAGGACTGGCATTTCTGATTCTCTGTTTGTAACAAGTTGAGGCTCACATGCCCAGTAAGCCCTAATGTCCTGGGCCCTCCCCACTGCCCAATCACATGACAGGGGATGCATTTCCATTCAAGGCTCCGAAAATATGATTACTCACAAGACTAGAGAGAGAAAAGTTACTTGAAATAGTTTTATAAAAATTAATGTTTATAATCAACCTGTGACAGTTGGTAGTATGTCAGTAATTCAGATAACACTGTTTGGTGTTTTATTGTGTATATGATCTAGCTGCCCATAATCAGTTTCATGAAATCTGACTCCTACATAAGATGATTCATTCTTTCGTTTATTCACTCATTTGTTCAGCAAGTGTTTATTGATTATCTACTTGGTGGCAAATTCCATGCCAGGCTGTGAAAATAGAGACAAATATGGACATCATCTATTCAGCCAATAAAAACTCTGTGATGAGTTTTTAGCTGTTAAAGGACAAAGGCATTTATGATTTTTTGCATCAGGTGGCACCTCACTTACCTGGTTGAGTTTTGTGTTTGGCTGATGCTTTTGTGGTTTTGTGGTGGGCTGGTGCTTATTTCCTCCCAAGCAACCCTGGTAAGCAAGTAATAATATCTAACAGCCAGGCTTGTTGGGTTCCTCCAAAGACAAACAAGACATTTTTAAAAGCTTGTAATTAAATAGAAAAAAATAAACATTTAAAAATATGTGTACAGTGCAGTGTGATGAGGAACAACAGTGTGATGAGGAACAACACTTTAGCTCAGTGGGAGAAATGATTTCTTTGTGATGTGTAGAGAAGTCTTCCTGGATGAAGTGATACCAAAGGTGGATTTGGAAAGGGGAAGTATTGTTCTCACATTAAGTGTCAGTTTCGGTCTGTTTCCTCTCACGTGGCTCTAGGAAGGCCAGCGTTTCACAGATTGAGACACACAGGGCTTAAGTACAAGTCCAACAGGGAGAAACACAGCTCCGCTGCTTTCTAGCTGTGTACCTTTGGCCGAGAGCACTTAATTTTTTGAGCCTCCCTTTCCTCATTCAAAAAATGTGAATACTATTACATCCCACACAGATTATTGAAAGGAGTAAATGAAATAATGCTTGAAAACCACTGAGCATCATATCTGACATGTCATAAACACTTAATACAATTATAGTTGCTTTAGTTATTTTTCATTTGCATAAATTCATGTGGTCCATGTGTAACTTAGTTACATGCGGAGACTGCAGAGGGGTCAAATCGGAGCTTTTAAGGTATCCATCACCCAAGTAATGCACATTGCACCCGTTAATTTCTCATCCTCCTTCCCCTTCCCCCTTTTGAGTCTCCATTATCTATCGTCCCACTCTCTATGTCCATGTGAACACATTTGTTAGCACCCACATATGAGAGAGAACATGCGATATTTGCTTTTTTGTGCCTGGCTTGTTTCACTGAAGATAATGTCCTCCAGTTGCATCCGAGTAGCTGCAAAAGGCATGATTTAATATCTTATGACTGAATAGTATTCCATTATATTTATATATATATACATATGTACATATGTGTGTGTGTGTATACACACGCCGCGGTTTTCTTTATTCATTCACCTGTTGATAGACACAGGTTGATTCAATGTATTTGCTATTGTAAACAGTGCTGCAATAAACATGTATGTTCATCAGGGATATTGGTCTGTAGTTTTCTTTTTACAATGTGTTCTTGTCTGGTTTTGGTATCAGGGTGGTACTGGCCTTAAAATAGGGAGAATTCCCTCCTTAATTTTGGAATAGTTTCAGGAGGATTGGCAGTAGTTCTTCACAGATTTGATGCAATACAGCTATGAATCCATCTGGTCCTGGGCTTTTCTTTATGGGGAGATTTTTTTTATTACTTTTTCAACCTTGGTGCTCATTATTGGTCTGTTCATGTTTTCTATTTCATCCTAGTTCAGTCATGGGAGGCTATGTGTTTCTAAGAATTTATCCATTTCCTCTAGGTTTTCTAGTTCATGAGCATGTAGCCATTCATAGTGGTCTCTGTTGATCTTTTTCATTTCTGTGAGATCAGTTGTAATGTCTCCTTTTTTATTTCTGATTTTGTTTTTTTTTTTTCTCTTCTTCGTTAGTCTAGCTAGAGGTTTATCAATTTTATTTATCTTTTTGAAGAACCAGCTTTTTGTTTCATTGATCCTTTGTAATTTTTTTTTAGTCTCTTTTTCATTTAGTTCTGCTCTGATCTTTGTTATATATTTTCTTCTGCTGATTTGGGGTTTGGTTTGGTGTTGCTTTTCTAATTCTCTGAGGTTTATCATTAGATTGGTAATTTGTAATCTTTCTACCTTTTTGAGGTAGAATGCTCCAAACTTCCCTCTTAGCACTGCTTTTACTATATCCCATACATTTTGGTATGTTGTGTTTCCATTTTCATTTGTTTTAAATTTTTTTTTATTTCCATCTTAATTTCTTCATTGACCCAGTGGTCATTTGGGAGCATGTTGTTTAATTTCCATGTATTTGTATAGTTTCCAGTGTCCTGTCTGGTCATAGTTGTCTGTCCTCCGTTCTTGGTGTGCTCTTGGCTGAAGAATGACCAGGCACACCAAAAGCAAGGCCAGCATGAAACGAGGTTTATTGAGGAAGGACAAGATAGGTTTACAGAACGAGAGCAGGATACATTTGCCGCAGACAACAAACAGGGCCCCCGTGGTAACAAAGGGGTTCCGGTTATAGTCTGGGGTCTGGTTTTATACTGCCTGGATTGAGCCCTCCTCGTGGTTCAGACGTCACCACTAAACCACTTTGATGGACAGTTAATGACATGATAATTAGCCTTAGGTTACTCTAAGTCATTGAGAGTGGGAGGTCCCTTGCTATCTACCTAACAGTTCCTCTTAGTATTGCTTTGTAGTTTTATTCCACTGCGGTCTGAGAAGATATTTGATATGATTTTGATTTTCTTAAATTTGTTGAGACTTGTTTTGTGGCCTGACATATGGTCTATCCTGGAGAATGTTCCATGTGCTGATGAAAAGAATGTGTATTTTGCAGTTGCTGGGTAGAATATTCCATAAATATCTGCTAGTTCCATTTCATTATTATAATCATCACAGTGTTGATGGGTGTCATATGATACAAAGAGGATTGAGTCAGGTCTGGGAAATTAAGCCTATTTTTGGTCTGCATATCTGTTTAATGGTGGGGTCCTCAGAGCCTTCCATATACAAGGAACATTGTGAATCAATGGGGGCTATGTTTTCTGCAGTATTCTTGAACTTGCTTGAAAAGAAAACCCTTTATCCACTGAGCATCTGTGAGATCTGGGGTTCCACATATCATTTGGTTCATAGCCTCCCCAGATTAGCCTGGTCTGCCCAGGGGGCCACATGTGCCTGATAATGGCGCTGCCTTTGCAATCCATGGTTGAAAGCTTACCACGAGTTCATGGTGCCAGTTCAAAACGGTGCCGTACTGTGGTCCCTGCTTTCCCAGGCAGGGAGTGCCTGCAGGTGCCTTCTGGGATCTAGGTTACAGAGATCATCTCATTCTTATCTTTGTACTTTACCTATTGTGGCCTCTAAGGGACTTGGGTGGGCCATTGTAACTCTCTGGAAAATTGATTCAATTTGTGTACTTTGTGAAACACTAGGAAGATTCTCAAAAAGAAGCCCAACTGGCAACTGCAAGTATACAAAACAGGTTTATTAAGGGATGACAATTCACTTCAGGACAGGAACTTCTGCTTTTAGAAAAGATCAACCAGAGGATACCTTTAAATTACATACTTCCCTGGGTATAGCTTGTGTGTCTGAGAAACTGATTCAAAAGTAAACTCTATTTTATAGGCATGATACACATTCCCAAATAAGCCCAAAAGAAATCAGAGTGACAGTTTGACTTACCTTTTTTTTAATTCAAAAAATACCTTTGCAATATTGACATCAGAAATCAGCCCTAATTATTCTACTCTGACATTGCTGTTTTTATGTCTTTTCTTCTAATCTGTGTCTGTTTGCATCTCACTGCGTCATACATTTTACTTTTTACTTATGAGCGTGTCCCAGATTGCTACACAGTCCTGATAATTATAATCTTTAATGACTACATAATGGTCCATCAAGTAGCTGAGCCTAATTTATTTGGCCATTTTCCTATGGTTAAACATCTAGGCCATTGATTTTCAGACTTTTTTAGCTGCAGAAACTGTGTTTTAAGAAACTCTATGTAGAACCCGGATATGTTCTATTGATTCTTTGCAAATACTTTAGCTTATTTAATTTTCAAAAGTAACCTACGAAATAGGAACCATTACTGTCCCACTTTCTAAGGTGAAAATTGATGCTCAGATTCTAAAGTTTGCTCAAGATCACAGACCTAGCAGATTATGGACTTGGAACATGAACCCAGGTATCTCTAACTTGAGAGCACAGATTCTTGATCAGTGTGCAGTACAACTCAGACCATGTGGGATGGGACGAGGGAACTGGTGTGACCCAAGCAATTCACTAGAAACCCCCTCCAAACCTGCCCCTCACGGATGGTAGCTAGATATCCGACCAAAGACAAGCATTTTCTGAGCATATAAAATGCAGATTGCTGAGCCTGGTGTGAACACTGGTCTACCATAGGCTTGGGGGATGGGCCCCAGGGCCTACCCATTTCTGCCCTGTTTGCCCATTCCCAGTCTTGTCTCTTTGGCTTCCAGAGCTACCCTCTTCAAGGATGTGGTTGTGCCCTCGAGTGCACCTTCTGGATTTTCTTCTTCCCTAAATATTTGCTTTTGTGTATTCCCAGTTGGAAGCTTCAGCCATTGCCACAAGTGGCTCTTTCACATGCTATTCTCTGCTTCCAGCTGCCTTTTCCACAAAGACATTCTGGTATCAGCAAATCCCTAGATCACTAAGAACCTCAAGCTTTGCAATTTGTCCCTCTTCAGAATCCTTTATGCCAGTGGCTTTAGGGGAGTGGGTGGCCACCTGTACAACCGTTCCTGCTTTCAATTAGTTTTCCTTTGTCACTGAAAGTGCAGACCCAGGGAAGCATCCCTTTTCGTTAGTGATGCAGCTTTCCCTGTGGACACATCTCCCTTTCTTTCTCTGTGCTAGCTATAAACACATTGCTAATTAAATCTCACCTTTCATAGCTCTGGAAAAATGACAGGATAGTGCCTCCAATTAATGTCTTAGGCAGTGTTGGATAAAAGGCATGTTGCATCCTGTAAAGACAGTAAGGCTAAGAGGTGGGGTCTCCCCCTGCATCCTGCATCTTATCCTGCTGTCTTCAGGGAGGTTGAAGTTATTCTCAGCCTTTCTTGCCCGTGTGCCAGCAGCTAGCCCCAGCTTGCTAAAGGTCAGGAATTCTACATTCCTTCATCTGCCAAACACTGATGGGTAGTCACCTGTGTGCCAGGCACTGTGTGCCTCCCACTGGCAATGTGACAGCAAACAAAGCAGACACTACTATGGAGAAACTGCCAGACAAAACAGGGATGTCAGGATGTGGCAGTTTCAGAGATCTCTGAATGTTTAACTAAATCGAATATACGAGGGGCAACCACATGAAGGCAGGAAAGGGAGTGATTGAGAAAACTGGTGTCCCGTCTTACGTAATGGAGATACAGAAATAAATCAGCATGGCCCTGGCTTTGGGGAAACCCAAACTCTGGTGATAAAGTCACCTAAGAGATCAATTGCAGTGCAGCGTGCAAGGTGCCGTGACAGCAGAATGCACAGGGAACTGTGGCTTCATGGAACGGGGTGTTTTGGCCTTTTGTGGGTTCAGAGGTAGCTTCAAAGAAAAGCAGATCTTGAGCCACTTTCAAGAGTTTACCAAGTGGGCTAATGGAAAGCAGACTGTTTAAGATGCTGAGAATATTATATGCGGAAGTCCAGGGCAGGATATGTTTAGGGGACAGTGAGTAACTGTATGTATTAGACATATACATTAGGGACCGCTTCTTCTCGTGCACTCGACACCTGGTTCTTTGGGTTATCTCTGTGTTGGACTGTTTACTTATTTGTTGTTTATTTATTTTTATTTCAATCCTTTAAATGACCAAATTAAGTCATGCTTGTGGTAACAGCTCAAGGACAGAAATGACTAAATTAAAATGAACACTTTCGCCTCTTCTAATCTCTCCCTAACACTTCCCAACAGCATTGCCCTTAGCAATTTGTGTGTATTCCTCTACAGACATTTTCCTTTTCTCATATGTACACACACATCTACAGACAGGGCTTTGCTTTGTTTTGATTTGATTTTACAAAACTGTGGAGTTACAGAATGCACTTTATCTTATAACCCTTCCCCCTACCCTATGAAAAAATTGTGATCATCTTTCTATGGCAATACAAATTCTCATTATTTTTTTTAATAGCTACTGTAGCCCTGTGATTTATTTACCCATTTCCCGTTCTCAGCCTTTTCCCTATTGTTTTGCCAACATGAGCCACCCAGCAAACAATCTTCTTCGTATACTGTTTTTCCATACTGGCACTTTTCAGTCTTACGAGATAAATTCTTAATGGTGGGATTATTATTTCTGTCATTCTGTCCCTTGATCCTGGGCCACAACACCTATTGTCTCTTTCTGTGACCCAACCCAAGTTTGATGAGATTTCAGTTTCATGGCACCATTCCACCAAAGAGAAAACAGCCACCAGGGACTGCCTCTGGATGTCATCAAGAAAAGGAGGTGTGTCTTGCGAAAGCGGTGTCTATTTACAGATGATGAAATGGCCATTTCTCATGGAGTTTTTCTTTTTATTTGATATCTCAACTGCCAATCCCAATATAAACACTTGTTTTTTTTCTCTACGACTAATCTAATATAAATACCAAAATGGCCAACAGCACAATAGCAACTTTTTTATTTTTTAAACACAAAACAATTATGTACAGGCTTTCCACATTACAGGTTTATAAAAAGAGAAAAAAATATTTTATTTTAGTGAAAGTAACAAAATTCAGATAATCTACTGGCGTTTTGCCCAAAAATATTTTGTTGGCATTGGGATGTAGCAGTGCTATTGATAAGAAACCCACCTTGGTCACCTTGCGATGCTTAATGAGCCTTTCTTCTTAGCGTGCATTCCAATGGGAGCACGGACAGAGTAAATGTGATTAAATTATCGGGCAGAAACACATGACTATAAATAATTGACTCTCTCATGTTTCATGAGCCTTAACCTCACACTTCAGAATGTTTATTTCCTTTATTTCAAATTGTTTATTTACTTTTCTCCATGGACTTTAATTAATTTTGCCTTTGGCTTATAAACAGGTGAGACTGAAAACTTTTTTATTTGCATTTTTATCTTGAAGCGAGCGAACTAATTAAACTTTTCAATTTGGTTTCACTGTGCTGTCACACAGCCATATAAAAATGGCCGACAGAGGCATAGACTTGGGACTGCTTTTCTGAGGAAGAAGTAGAAGGAAACTTTGGAAATTAGGATGGTTTCATATGCGTGGTAAAGGTAAAACCTGTATTAAGCTTCTCTTCATCATAGGAAGAAAAATGAGCAAACAACTCAGTTACAAAAAATGGTAAAGGAAAGGCAGGATCTAGAAACTAAAACTACAAACCAGTGAGCTTCCCATGAGTCCCACAAAAAACACACAGTGAGTGAAGATAGAAATGTACTGTGAGCACCGTAGTTTTCAGTAGTGTTACTCGCTGTCAGAAAGGAGGAACGCCCAAGGCACGCTGTGTATAGCTTTCAGCATGGTACACAACGCGTTCTTCCAGGAAATCTTAGGGATTTAAAAAAAAAAAATGAGGACACCTTTTTTAAAAAAAGGTAGAAATTCAAGGCACTGTCTTAGAAAAGATATTTGTAACATTTAATTGACAAAGTATTAGTAACAAGATTATATAAAGAACCCATAAACTCAATAAGAAAGGAAGCAAAAAAAGTAATTTAAAAATGGCTTGGAGATATAAATAGTCATTTTACAAAATAAGAAAAATAAATGGCTAATAAATGTATAAAAAGCTGTCTGAACTCACTGATCATCAGTGAAATTCAAATAACAATTAGATATGATTATATATAGTTTTATGTCTACCTGATTGGTAAGTATTAAGTCTGGACTGTCAAGTGTTGGCAGTAACATGAGAAAACAGAGACCCCCATTGACTGCTGTTGGAGTGTAAATTGGAAGAACAGTTTGTCACTATCTACCAAAGTGAAAGACGTGCAGCCTATTCTAAGGAACCTGGGCACAGGAACAAGACCTTTCCCAGAAGCATTGCTAGCAGTAGCAAAAAGTAGGAATTCATCTACACGCTCACCGACGGAACCACAGCTAAGTAAATCGCAGGGCAGGCATCTGACAAACTGCTCTAGAGCAGTGACAGTGGAATTCCAGAACATTCTGGGGTGTGAAAAACAGAGTTTGCAGAAAAATGCATTTCTACATGAATGATTCCATTTCTATAGAATTCAAAATGCATGAAAAGTTAAAAAGTTCAAAAACAGATAAGGAATCAAACTCTGAAGCAAAACAATGGAAAATTGATTTAAAATTCCAGGTAGCCATTGTCCTTGGAGGGAAGATGGAGTCTGAGATCTAGGAGAAGCACATGGTGGCGATAGTGGCATTGAAACGTGATCCCTTGAGTTGGGTGGTGGGTACAAGTGTTGATTGTATTATTTCTCATACCTTGCTGTATGTTGTATGTGCATGTATGTACATGTGTACATATACACATTCATGTGTACACATATATTTCTGTGTATATATAAAATAATTTTAAAAAGAAAAGAGAAATATGAGCTATGTAACCTTTGTCAGGCACTAACCTTATGCAACATTTATGTCAGTAACTTATTAAAATCATAGCTCATCCAGAGTAGATGAGGGGTGACAGATGGTTGAATTAGGTTTCCTGAAAGGCGTGGATAAGCTGCAGTCATGAACTGAAGCTTTAGCGGAACAGAGATGATGAAGATACAGTTTCCCCCTGATATTCTTAAAATCCATCTTACTAAATCAGGGTGAGGCCCCCTATGTATGTTAAGCAGCAATTCATGTGAAAACAATGTTGGTGTCTTAGTTGACCACAAGCTCAAAAGAAGCCTTCTATACAAGTGCCTGCCCAGAAAGCTGCTATGCACTTTAGGGACAGTGGTCATCCTACCACAGCAAACACAGGTCAAGCCGATCTTTCATATTTTGCTCCCAGAACCTTGATTTGAATAGGAAGTTGACACATTGTAGCATGGTCAGAGGATGGTGACTAGTAGTGAAAGATAGACCAACATGTAAGTTTTTAGCTCGTCAGAGGAGGATGTGGAAGAATCAGAGCAGAACTAGAGGTTTCCAGAAGATTGACTGTGGCTCAGGGTGCCCAAGATCTCAACAATGTCAGACATACAAAAAAAAACAACAAAAAAAGCAGTGAGATGCCTTGCAGGGGATGAGCTGAGGTCCTTGGGTGTGTTAGGTAGATGCTGGACACCTCACTCTCCCTACGGGTGTGTTAAAAGGTGGACTTCATGGCTGTGACATCCCTTCCACCTCATGGCTCCCACAAGTCTGTAAGAATACACAGAGAGAAGTCACAGGGAGAAACTAGGAACCCATTCTGGTTTAACAGAGACCAAGCAGGAAACGTGGGCAGCACGTGGCCAACACCTGTGTTCAGCAACCTCCACACCTGCCTTGCAGTCCCCTGGAGCAGCAGCCACCACCATGGAGATAAACCCTCACCTGTTCAGCAAGACCTGTTTCTGCTGCCTGTGTCCCTGAGCTGCTATAGCTCAGTTTCCAGCTGTGGACAAGGAAAAGAATGTGGGTTTGGGAGTCTCGAGACCTGAGACTGAATCACCCTCAGCCTCCTTTTGATGACGTTAGTCTCAAATTCTTTTCAATCTTCCTCCGAGTTTTGGTTCCCACCTGTTTAAACAAGGGTCAGGTTACTCATTGCAGAATGTAGTGAGATTAAATAAGACATAGGAAGCATCTAGTATATTATTCCTTTCCCATACATAGCCCAAAAATCGTGAATAAAAACATTTCTAATATCATTCATTCATTCATTCAATTCAATAGAAGTTTTTGTAATATTATATCCCAGGTACCCAGTAGTCTCCTAACCATTGGTGGGGGGGAGATGCCTGTAGAAATGGCAAGCTTTCTTCTCAAGGAGCACACAGTCTAGTAGCTGAGACTGACTATGCAACAGACAATTACAACCCCATGTGCCAAGCACTAGGGTGAGGATACCATGGGGATAGGCAGGATCAAAGAGAAGGAATATTTAACCCTGTCTTAGGGAGGAGGTTGGGACAGACTTTCCAGTGTCCTGAAGGATGAGCAGAAATTATTGAGGTGACAGAGGACTGGCATTGGGGGCGGAGTGGCACAATAGAAGAGTCCATTGCCGAATGAACAGCATGTGCCAAGGCCAGATATGAGAGAGCACGGCCAGTTTGGGGAAGTTCAAGTTCAGTGCATCAGCCAGGAAGGGCTAGCTTGTGCTGCTAGAGCAAACAACCCCCAAAGTGCTGTAACTTGCGATAAAAACAGTTCATTTCTACCCATTATTCATGTTCAGCAGGGGCTGGTTGGGGGCTCTGCCCTGTGTCACCCTCTCTCTGGCATTGAGGCTGTCCAGGACACTGGCAGTGGCCATTCCGAGGGAAAGACAGCACAGCACATTACACACCGGCTCTAGAAGCTTCCACCTGAAAGTGGCACGTATCACTTCTGCTGATGGTTCACAGGCCACAGTAAGTCACAGGGCCACACCTAAATCCAACAGGGGAGGCGAGAGCGTCCCTCCACGTGGCCGGAAGGAGAGCTGGAAGTATTTGTTGACAGCAGTAATGACCACCACATGCAGTGTGGCTGGGGCAGGGGCCGTAGGCAGGGATGGAGAATGAGAGAGAAACATTGGCCAGACCCCGAAGGTCCTGTATCCTCTGTTCTAGATTTTTTCAGTGTCTAGCAAGAGCCACTGAAGGATATCGAGTCTGGTAATGACCCAATCAGCCCCTCATTTTAGAAATGTTGCATTGTATACAGCTAGAATAGTGTTCACTCAGCCGTTCCACAGCATTTGCATGGTGACAGAAGGCAGACGACGTCTCCATCACATCTGTTGAGGGGAGCGGGGCAACATTAGTCAACCATCTAAACAAATGAATTTACAACATTTCAGGTGGTGATAAGATACAGGAATAAAAGTAAAGAAGGGCTAACAGGAGCTCAGGGAGAAAACAAGTGTGACGCGTGAAGGTGAGAGGCGTGGGCGGGCTGGAAAGCCATCGAGGAGGGAGAGCAACAAACTGGGAGGTCTCGTGGAATTGCAAGAAGGCCAATGAGATGAGCTGTAGGGCAATGCCTAGGGCGGGAGGCTGACATATATATTAGTTGCATCTGAATTTAGAGCTGGGATAGCTATTTTGAAGCACTTTGTCCCCGTGGACATAGATGTAACACGAGCCCTTTTCAGGAGAGTGGGTAACACACAAGCCACTCGGCTGGTTTATTAAGATAGACATTTTCACAAGAGCTAAAATAAAATCAGTGGGTTCTGCCTTTTTAATTGACAGGAGCAACTCCTAGGTAAAGAAAATGTGAGATGCATGATGCCTGTGTCGTGGTAGGATTGAGGTATTCCTGAGACACTCAAAGCTGGCCCCCCATCAGCTAAGCGTGAATTGATGGCCGGTGCATGACCTGTGTGCCCTTCTGTGGGTAGGATGAGATCAGAAGCAAAGTTGCCTGTCTTAGTCCTCTCATGCCATTCCTCACTCTGGCAATCAGCACAATTCACAGGTTTATAGCTGAGGGAGCATCTAACAACTCTCTCCTTGCCCACTCCCACACCCTTTTGGCACCGTGAACTTGAGGTCATTGGTATTGTTCTGTATACCCTGCTAGGATCACAAACGCTGCAAGATGAGAGGTCACCCAGGGGTGATCTGATAGTTCCCCTCCCCTGGAGGCAGGATTCTCTTCCTCTCTTCCACAGCAAGTGTCACCCTGCAAACACACACACACACACACACTCACACACTCACACTCAGCAGTGGGCAGCTCCATGGCCTCCAGGTTCTTCCCCAAGACCCATCCACTGGTCCTAACTGGGAACCACATGGAATTATGCCGTTTCCGTTTAAGCATGAAATCATTCAAAAATTGGAAAGCAGCATGTTCCCACTTTAGAACACCTTCACTTCATGTTGGGCTAGTTCCTTTCGTTCTTCGTATCATTCCTCCCCTTTAAGTCTAAAAAGAAGACGTAAGACTTCCAGGCAAGACAGGCCCAATTACTATAACTAATTCTCATGAGGCGATACCCCTGCCATCTAGGCGGTCACTGTCCTCTCTCCTCCTGTCTCTGGTTTGTCTGTTTCCCTCAAAAACCACAGGCACTGGGACTCCAGCCACAATCCAAGTAGAACAATATCCAGCGGCTGGGGTGGAGGGTTATAACACTTCTCCAAAAAATTTATTTCTCAATACAAGAAAGAAATATAACCCGTAACGGTTGACATTCAAGGAAAATATTCGTATCAAGCCCCTTGCTCTCAGTTAACTCGAAAGCCAGTTTCTGCTTAAATATTTTGTGGTTCAAAGAGAGAGAAAAAAATACACTATGCACATTTTTCTTTCTTTAAAGATTGGAAAGAAGTGAAGAAAAGGCTTGTCTTGTCCATGTTTTTATAGAAATATAAAGCATGTGTCTTCTGTGACAGAGGTATTTCTTTCCCTCTAAACCCAGCAGGCCCGTGATAGAGCTTAAGCGTGAATAGGTGCCATGCATCCGTCTTCCTGAGCCACTTTGTTGCATTTTTTGAAAAGATAACATAGCTTCATCGGGAAGTAGAAATCTTGAGATTTAGGAGCTGGCCCCTCACATGTCTTTGCGAATTGAGCCTGGAAAACACGTCCATCTTCAGCTGACCCCAGGAAGAGAATTTATGACCCCCGCAGGCAGAGGCCCAGGAGCTGTCTGTCTCTGAGTTGATTCTCAGGAAGCTGATGCTGAAACACCCTTTAGGTGCTAGACACTTGTGTGTTTGTCGTGTGTGGGCTCAATCCTGTGTCTCCTGCCCAAGGCGGTGTGTGTCATTCTTGGCTGTAGAACACTATGCGCCAGCATAGACCCTGAGTCCTTAGATGCTCAGACTCCAACCGTGGCTGCACCATGCACCGGCTGTGTGACCTTGAGCCAGACACCTCTGTTTTCCCACGGACAACACGGGGATGGTAACAGAGTCTGCAAGAGGTCAGGTGTGCGCAGTAGCCCTCAGCGCACAGCTGCAGGCATCGCACTCAGTCAGTATGGTACGCTGAGTCGTGGCCACCTGAAGAGATGAAGACTTAATCCCGGGACCTTGTCGATGTGACCTGATTCAGAAAAAGCATCTTTGCAGGTGTGATTAAATTAAGGGTCTCAAGATGAGGAGCAAGGATTGTCCAGATGGTCCCTGCATGCCATCACGAGTGTTCTTACAAGAAAGGTGAAGGAGGTTACACAGACACAGCAGCAAAGGTGATGTGAAGACAGAGCAGAGAGCAACGCACCCACAAGCCAAAGAATGCAGATGGCCCCCTGGACCTGGGAAAGGCAAGGAACAGATCCTCCCCTAGAGCCCTCCGAGGGAGCACAGCCCTGCCGGCACCTTGACCTTGGACTTGTAGCCTCCAGAACTGTGAGAGAATAAATTTCTGTGGTTCTGAGCCACCCAGTTTGTGGTAATTTGTTAAGCAGCCCCACAAAATGGATTTGGTCAGTGAAGGGTGAGCCGTTAGCATCAATGGATCCTGGTCATACTGTGCGCAGCACATGGCAAATCTTCAATAGATAATTGCTCCATGAAATAGTTCACAGATTGCTGCCTTTCTGCCTGTCCTCTTCCTGTCTCTCCCTTCCCTTCTTTTGTTCCTGATGAAGTTTAACTGCCTGCAAATCATCCCCCCACAGAAGCTTGAATCTCTCGTTTGATTGCCAGCTGAGTCCTTTCTTCCCTTGCCCACAGGAGCTGGGTTTGTGACTGCCCATCGTTTGGTAAAATGAGTCATGTGGGATACATGAACAGGTGCACGGGACTCCACAGCTCACTTTGCTGTGTTTTTTCTCTGCTGAGGTGGCAAAACTTTTCAGTTCTGCTGGGCCGTGTCTAGGCCAGGTACATGTTTAGGAGGTTGAATTCGGCAGCAGAACGTTCAAGAGCATGGAAGGTAGCAGTTTGCATGGCAGGTGCACAGGGCTTTCCAACCCTGTTCTTTTTCAGCTTGAATGGCAAATAGAGCCTCAAAGCTCCCGGCTCTTAAAAATCCTTAATGTGCCCACTCTCCTAGCAGGGGGGAGAATTTGAAGATATCCAATGTTGTTGTTTTGCAGGCCACAATACCTCTTTGTGCTCAGTGAATAGGCAAGTTATTCTGTGGAAGAAAATGTTTTAAAGGCTTCAATGCTGAGTAATAATAGAAGAGTCAGAGTAAGCAGGCCTTTAATGGTAATGCAAAAAAAAAAAAAATTGAGACTGGTCCCACCCCAAATCTCAGCTGGGAATAACTAAAGACATTCAGAAGTCACCTTACATCACGGTGACCCACATTACCCTGCCACGGGATGCTTTCAGTGTGACCTTGAACATGGTTTTTGGTTGTGCTGCAGCGCGATTTTGTGTTTAAGCATCTCTGCCTCTCCCAGTGGAATGCGGCCAGTCGGAGAGCTAGAACGGCCTCTTTCATCTTGGTACCCGCAGCCCTAGCACAGGGCCTATCACGGAGTAGACCCCCATAAAGACTGGAGTTGAACAAATGGCGTGCTGGTGACACACAGGTGGGATTTCCTACTTCTCTCCAGGACTGAGGGGTAGTGCTGACCAATGAAGGCACATTTTATATTTGAAATGTATGAGATTCTTGGATTGTGCAAAAGACAAAGGGTGCATTACACACTGATGAGGCTGACCACTGTGGTTCCTCCAAGCCCCTGAGGTAACTCAGGCTGGGAGACTTGGCAAGGGCTCTCAGAGGGGGCCGTGTTTGAGTCCTGCTATTTTCATAAAGCTCCTTTACCTGTCCACAGTCAGTCTGCAGGCCATCCTTGTTTGTAACAAGCAGTTGCTGCAGTACAAGATGTCTTGTTCCAGATCTGTGTGGCTCTCCTGGGCATTTAGTGGTAGCGAATCTGTGTGTACACGTGCACTTTGGCATTCACCTCTTGCTCTTACCTCCAGAACCCTCTGCTGCTCCTTAGTTGTGACGTCAGCCTCTGGCTGTCAGGAGAAGCTCTCCTGGCCGTCCCCCTGCAGGGCTGTGGGGTAGGTTTACAATTTGATCTTGGTTCTTTCATTTAGCCTTGTCTGTCCTTTCTGAAATTCTTCCTGTTAGCCTGGATTCCTCTTCTAACAGAGCACAATGTTCCCACAGTATTCTAGGATGACGCATTGCCTCAAAGTCACCACCGCTGAAAGAGTGTCACATGCCCACCATGCTCATGGTAGGAGGGAGGATCCGATACTGCTGCTCCTGCTGCTGAAAGTACCAACAGCCACCATGCACCACAGCTCAGCAGACCACATGCCCAGGCCCTGAGTGCCATGTTCTTTGTGTCTTATTTAACTGTCTCAGGTACCCAACAAGATAGATACCGCTTGAGTGAGTTTCCTGTTGCTGCTGTGACAAATTACCACAAACTCTGGGCTTAAAATGCAAATTTATCTTCTTACACTTCTGGGGGTCAGAAATCCAAAATCAGTGTCATTGGACTGATGTCGAGGTACAAGCAAGGCTGGTTACCTCTGGAGGCTGCAGGGGGAGAATCCGTTTTCTTGCTTTCTCCAGCTTCCAGAGGTCGCCTGCATTTCTCGGCTCCTCGGCCCTTCCTCCATCATCTGGCAGGGTAGCATCTTCTACTCTCCCTCCTTGGCCTCTGAGCCATCTTCACATCTCTGACTCTGACCCTCCTGCCCCCCTCTCACAAGGACCTGTGATTACATCGGACCTGCCCAGATAATCCAGGATCATCTCCTCATTTCAAGATCCTTAATTAATCACATGAGCAAAGTCCCTTTTACCATGTAAAGTAACATAGTTATTCACAGGTTTGGGGGATTAGGATATAGACATCTTTGGGGTCATTATTTTTCTAACCACATCCTTATTACTGCCTTTATAACTGTTAAGTGACCTGCAGCTCCAAGAGGCTGAGCCATGTGCCTGCACGCCCCAGCTAGTGAACAGAAAGGCCAGGATTGGAAGCAAACCATTTGATCTTGGAACATGGGCTCTAAACCACTACTACACCATGAGCTCACCAGAGCAATGCCTAAATGCCCACCTTATTTGCCAAACTCTTAGCAACTTGCAAGAAAGAGCCATATTTTAATTATCTCTTGGGTCACCCAGTGCATGGGATAGATCCTCGGTTATTGTTGAGGCTTAATATTGAGTCAAAATGGCCACCAGCTCCCTTTTATGATAGTCTACCTTTATTTAGACAGCCAAAGATTACCTTAAAAGAAAAGAACCATTTTGCACTAATCTTGCTTTCATCCCAGACTTCTGCTGCTTTATCAAAAGTGAAGCCTCTGAGCCATGCCCCTCCCAACTTTTAGTAACAATGATGTTCTCAGAAAAAAAAGTCCTAGGCTGGATATTGCATGTATTAACTTATTTAATACATGCAGCAACCCAACGGGCAAGTACCATTATTACCCCCACTTACCACCATAAACCTCAGGCTCAGGGTTGCCCAGGGTCATGCAGAGTTAAGTGGAAGAGCAGGGACTAAAACTCAGGACTCTCAGTCCCCCCGGGATCACGCCCCCAAGCCTTCTGCATGTTGCCCATCTGGATGGAGGGCGGTGGAGATTTACAGTAGATGGTGCCCTGTGGTTGCAAGTGATGGAAACCCATCCCGACTTTCCTTAATAAAGGGGCACGATGGGCGGATCTCTGGCCCTCAGACTTAACAAGAGGCTGGAGAAATAAACTTGGGAAGAGTAGGATCCACGATGACTCTGGAGTCCCAAAGTAGGAACCGGAAGCTGACTGGTAGCAGTGGCAGTGGAGTCAGGTACCACTACTCAGGGGCAGGGGGCTCACGGTTCCCAATCCAAGGCGGCGTCCAGTCTAACGAGCTTGAGTGGGGTGCCTGTTGGCCCCAGGGTTGGGGGAGAAGTGCCTCTGGTCTCTCCCTGCCAGGTTGTTTCCAAGGGGAAAACATTCCAATCTGGAAAAGTAGTGTTAGTATAAGGTAGAAATACACACACAGGCTAGACCTTTAAAACCATAAAAATGAAATGAGCAAATATCAATACAGAGTGTGCCGGAAGCGACTGGACCCATTTTCCATCTGCTCCTGAACTAAATATGTGCTGAGCACCTACTGTGTGCCTGACCCTGTTCCATTCAGTGGGGATACAGGGTGAATCAAATGTGCGTTGTTAAATTTTATGTCTAAATTATCCCCCTAGTGGTGTCCTGATGGCTTGGAAGAGGTAGTACAGCTTGCAAACGTGGCATTCACGGTGGAGAGAAATGAATCCCAGAAAATGGAAATGACTCTCTGATTCTATGTGGCTTGGATGGCCAGGGAGAAAACTATGCCACCCTACCCCAGGCTGTGAGGCCAGACATCCAGAGGGCTCCCTTTTAGATCTCAATCCCAGCACGTTTAATTTCAGATTAGTGTGACCCTGCTAAAGCTCCTTCATCAAGTTTTATTCTTCATAAAAGATCCATTTCCCTAGACTCATAAAGCAACTCCTTCTAATTTGGTGTTATTTTATAAATACTTTCATTGCTAGTATCAATCACAGGCAGCTGACTTCCCAGCCATAAAACAACAGCTTGCAACATCACCATGTTACCCAATATGTATTTACTTATCAAGTTGAAGAACACATGTTTGCAAAATCAGCAACATCACAGCTTTACTAGCAATTTGCCGGCACTTTCTTCCCATTGAACATGGAGTCTCAGATGTGCCGTATTTCAGCATCCTGGCTCATTTGTATCTTGTTACTGTAGCAATCACCAGTCCCTTATCCCTACCCCCATGCAAAGCTCCTGGAGTCCCCCATTGATCATGCCTGTGGCTTCAGGCTGGTCATTTACCGAACAGGTGTGGTTCTGGAGTCATCGATCATCTGT
>CAUYRT010089151.1:0-21168 GCA_963574885.1 Lepilemur ruficaudatus | reverse complement strand
ATACTATACATTTAGGCTACACTAAGTTTGTAAAAAATTCTTTCTTCAATAATAAATTTACTAGAGCTTAGTGTAACTTTTTCACTTTATAAACTTTCACTTTTGACTTTTTTGGTAATGCAGCTTAAAATACAAACAATATATAGATGTACAAAATGTTTTTATTCTATAAGCCTTTCTATATTTATAATTTTTTATTTGTTTTACTCCTTATGCTTCATTTTTAACAAAGAAACTTTAAACACACACATTACCCTAGGCCTACACAGGATCAGGATTATCAACATCACTCTCTTCCACCTCCACATCTTGTCCCATTGGAAAGTCCTCAAGGGCAGTAACATGCATGAAGCTGTCATTTCTAAGAAAACAATGCTTTCTTCTGGAATACCTACTGAAGGACCTGCCTGAGGCTGTTTTACAGTTAACTTTTTTTTTAATGTAAATAGAAGGAATATACTCTAAAATAAGGATGAATAATATAGTATACTAAATACATAAACCAGTAACAATTATCAAGTATTATGTACTGTACATAATTGTGTGTGCTATACTTCCATACAACTGGTAGCACATGTTTACACCAGCATCATCACAAACATATAAGTAATGCCTCACACTACACTATGCCTACAATGTCTCCAGGTGATAGGGATTTTTAAGCTCCATTGTGATCTTATGGGACCACCATCGTATATGTAGTCTGTCATTGACCAAAATGCTGTTATGTAGCACATGACAATTGAAATAAGTCTGCATGAAATAAAGCACAGCACTTACAACATGGTGACCATGAGACTCAATTCACTGTTAGAAGACCATTACCGAAGAAGTATATTTAGTTCTCTAACTCTCAGCTACCTCATTTGAGAAATGGAGATATAAATTTCTATTCCACGAATTATCAGGATTAAATGTGACAATGCATATGAAGGACTTTGCACAATGCATGGCTCAAGGTAAGTGTTCAGTTTATGATAGATGATGATGGTGATAGGGAATACTCAAAACTGTTGAAGTCAACGATGGCGGTGAAAAGATTAAAAAGTATGGGGCTGGCTGGTTGAGAAATTAGAGATAAACGTTTAACACAAAGGTGAGACAACTCAGTGAACCTAAGAGCTATTGTCTAAGAACTGAAGAGTTGAAATGTGACAGAAGGTGTTGGGAGTTCTGTGATGACCAAAGGTATGAGTTAAGATCAATGGATAGAGGTAGCAAGTAGTATAATTTTCAACATTATGACATGCACAGAGATGCACACTTTGAATGTTATCCACATTGATGAGTTCAAGAGTGGAGAGCTTCAAAAGCATAAGCTTCATGACTTTTGAATATGGTTGCTGTAAAGAAGATTTGAGTATAGTTCAACAGGTTTAGTTACGTGTCCTTTAAGGTACCTTCCCAGCCTCAAGATTCTTGTAATCTTTGTAAATACTGGGCAAAGCAGTTATACCCATAAATGGTGATGACAGGATCTTGTCTTACATTTTTAGCTTCATCACATCGTCTAAGGCAGGAAGTTACTGTGAGCAACAGACATATAAATAAGATGTGTTGCCACATTGTCTAATGCTTAAGTACTGTTGACCTTCAATTCTTTATAACTGTGGGTCCTCGGGACCAATATTCCAGAAATTGTACTGTGCCTACAATTTTGGGAACTACCTTCAGGGTGGCAGGTGGCACCTGATTGTAACACCCTGTAATAAAGAGCCTAAAGGCTGTCTTATGGAAGAACAATTGTTTTGAAACCATCAGACCTGGTGATCCTGCTTAGAGAACTGCTACCTGTGTGATCGTAAATAATTCATTTATCCTCCATGGACCTCAGTTAATTTTTCTGTAACAAGGGTATAATCAGACTTTCTTTCAGAGTCAGGACAGGGATGTAATTAGATGAATGCCTTTGAACATGTTAGGTGGTATCATTATGAACTAGAAAAATACAATAGAGGGATTTTTCCACTCAAATGAGTTTTCAATAACATATGCATTTTAGCTGCTTAGTTATTTTTACTTAGAAGTATGATTTTTAAGAACATATTTAGAAAAAAATTTTCAAAGAACCTATTGACTTCTTTGTTAAACTTAGAAATGGCTCTGTTTTTATTTGGGCTTCATTTCAGCAAAGGTCAGGGAAAGAAAGTGTTTGCATGAATGCACAACCATGTTTGTTTTGAACAAAACGGGAGGTGGCCAGGGGACAACTAAGACTCTAAAAAAAACTTTCATCTGTGCTCTGTCAAGTGTTTATAAGGTTTGGTTTTCATAGCATGGTTATCCATTTCCCTAATGATGAAACTTCCTTAACCTCACTTCTAAACAGGATGGGAAGATATTCTGCCGACGGACGGCTTGTGATTGCCAGAACCCAAGCGCTGACCTGTTCTGTTGCCCAGAGTGTGACACTAGGGTCACAAGTCAGTGTTTAGATCAAAATGGACACAAGCTCTACCGAAGTGGAGACAACTGGACCCATAGCTGCCAGCAGTGTCGGTGTCTGGTATGTCGGCTTCCTTTGGAAAGCGTTGTCCCTTTACTCTGCAAGGGGTTATGATCTCGGCTGCTTGTGGGCCCTAGTTCCTGGCTGTGCATAATACTATGCAGGGAGCTGAGGGGCCTGTGGCTAACTTAGGGGCATATGCTCTGGCTAAAGACATTCAGATTATATTTAAAACACTGCAGGACAAAAAGAACATATTTATGGGACAGATTTGACCCTAGTAATGATTGTTTACAGCAGCTACTTTTTAGGAACTCGAGAGCAAGAAAAGTGCCTGCAAGATAGAAAATTTTCAAAATTTTGACTGGTCCTTAGAGTGCTATAGAGTCAAATCTTTTATTTCTTGTAACATAACCCTCAAAGGTTTCAATATGAGAGGTAACAAATATAGTAGAAATATCAGATTTAATAAAAGAGACCCAGAATCCAATCCTGATCTTCCCACATGCTAGCTCTGTATGAGTAACTTGGGCAAGTCCTAACATTTCACTGATCATTCTTTCCCTCACACATACTCAGGTGTATGAGTATCTATTTCATAGGGCTGTCATGAAGATTACAGAATATATGTGAAAGGCAAATGCAGTTCTTGGCACATAGAAGGTACTTAGTACATGGCAGCTACAATTGTTAATATTTTCTACTTTGAAAAATCCATTCAGATGCTAAATGTTCATACAGAAAATGAAGATTATGGATATTAATATAGGGATACTAATGGTATAATCATACTTGAGAAAGTTCAGAGAAAAGGCTTAATGTCTGCATCTGGTTCTTTTTGTTTCAATTTATACCACAAAAACCAAGATTTCTAAGGATGGGAAGAGTTTTTATTTCAGCATATTATGGGGGTACAAATGTTTAGGTTACGTGTGTTGCCTTTCCTCCTCTTCCCCCCAGAGTCAGAGCTTCAAGCATGTGGATGGGAAGACTTTTAAGACACATTGTCATAGTGAAGGTGACATTCCATTTGTAAGGTCACAACTATGGCACCTTGTACCTGAGTTGACTTCTAATGGAAACTATTAGCCATGTGTCCATAGTTTAACATTTGCTGAAATGAATGATTCAGTCTATGGGTAGCATATAAAAACAATAATTCAGAGAAATTGTGCTCTAAATTTCCATCACATCTTCTAAAATCTCAAGGTGAATGTGCAGATAATCTTAACAGAATACATCTTTCTCAATCATTCCTACTACTAAGAAGTATAACTGAGATAAATTAAAATTATAGCCAGTTTTTCAAACTCCTATCCAAAAACAAATAAATCTAACATAACCATAGAATTAGTTTCCATGTCAGTCTGGAAAATTGCATTTCTTTCTGAAGAAGCCAATCATCAGACAGTCAGAAGAATTTGTATTAATTTTATGCATGAAATTTTCACAGAATTTCAAAAAAGTATATCCTCTTCCATCCTCAGTCCCTAAGGTTAATATTTCCCAGGAAAACTTAAGCTCTTGAACACATAAGAATTACTTCAGAATAATGTGGGTCATATTTAATGAATACTTATCAAGAGTTTGCATGTGCTAAATTCTGGATGATATACAGTGAGCAAGATAGACATGATCTATCTCTTCAGAAAGCTCTTAGTCTTGTGAAGCTGAACAATTAAACAACAGTTACCATGAATAATTATGAGTGTCATGATAGGAGAAAAGGCTGCATAGGTTCTATCCTGGGCAGCTTAATGGAGCCACAGGTGCCAGATGCTGAGATACATAGAGGCTCCATTTGAGCTGTAATATATGAAGTTAGTTAGCTACCTGTTACACTCAAAACCATTTTGAAATGGTTCTCCTGATATTGCTCAGCTTCAACTTTACATCTGATTGAGGTGTTATAGTGCTTCAGGTTCTGCTATTGACTTTAAGAGAAATTAATTTCTTTTTACATAGTAGCTGGTATTGTACCATTTATTTATTTTATTAGCCTTTATTGACCAAAACTGTGCTATGCATCAGGAAGAGAAAGAAACAAGCCCATAGCCTGAAAGCTCAAAACTTAATAGCACCGATAATTATAAGCTGTACTTGGCACACAAAGAAGCAGACTGTCTAACTCCGTGGACTGCAGTATAGGAGAACAGCAAAAGCATCCTGAAGGAAGTAATATCTGCAGTAGGTCTTCAAGGAGGAAGTGTATTGTACCTGCAATGGTGTTAACTAAAAATATTCAATGTAGAGAATGATGAGGATTACTGTGCTCCCTTTCCCCTCCTGTGACTTTGGGAGTAAAATTATTCACAGGAACAATGATGAGGCGTTTTTGGCTTTCTCTCCACAGGAAGGAGAGGTAGACTGCTGGCCACTCACTTGCCCCAACTTGAGCTGTGAGTACACAGCCGTCTCAGAAGGGGAGTGTTGTCCCCGCTGTGTCAGTGACCCCTGCCTGGCTGATAACATCACCTATGACATCAGAAAAACTTGCCTGGACAGCTACGGTGTTTCAAGGCTTAGCGGCTCAGTGTGGACAATGGCCGGATCTCCCTGCACAACCTGTAAATGCAAGGTAATTGGATGTCCTGGGGATAGTGAGGCCTCCAACAATTGCCAGAGAACACTTATAGGCAGCCCACTCCTGGTGTTTCTGAATGCAGTTTCCATGTGGCATGGTGGAAAAAGAGGCAGGAATTACTTCTCCTAGGAGGTTAATATGTCTGATTGGAGCATAGCTGCACCTTGTGTGAAGGCTAATCCCTAAAGAACGTGCAATAAAATAATCTTTCTTGCCTTTAAACTACCGAATTTTAACAATTGACTCTAGGCCCAATTTTGGCTAATTTAAACTATTTTGAATGGCATATTTAAGAAAACGAAAGAAAGGAGAAGGGAGTAGGGAAGGGGGGAGAAAAATAAGGAAGAAAGGCAGACAGGCAGGCGGGAAGGAAAATTACCTACCTCCTTTCAAGCTAAAAATTTGGCTAAGTTCTTTTATGAGACTATCAATGTTAGGGGGAAAAGTGCTCTGTGAAGTTGTTTTCTTTAATTATCAGAGTGCCTAAGGTGGTGACCTGCAGCTCTTGGTACAGCATTTGATTAATTGTGATTATTTCCCTGTTTTTTTGGAGGAGTGCCCATGAGACATCCTCATATGTCTTTAAGATTAAAAACTGACCCCCTCCCCTCCTTGCAAAGCTCATTACTATAGCCTATTTGGAGCAATGGTTAGTCAGTGTCAAATTCTCTGCCAAAACATCTGTTTAAGATTCCCATGATTAAGCACGTTAAAAATACGAGTCTACTTGGTCCCATTAAACCCTGGCTCAGCTTCAGGCATCAGTGGAAGGTTCCCTACTTGCCTCTTTATGCTATTATAAATGTGGATTTTTTTCCTGGAAAGTAACATCTTAAGAGGCAGCCCCAATAGAAAAAGGATCATATCAGACTTTATACAGTGAAAGAACCATGGTAGCATCTGATTCTTCAGCCCTAGAAAACTAAATAACCAGGAGACGTGGAGACTTGAGTTATTTAATATTTTCTTTGATGTTTGAGATTCATTAGAGAATTATAAAAAATATATGAAATTGATTTTTAATTTCTGAGAATTTATACATCTAAACATACACTATGCCCTTCATAGTCACCATGAGAGACTTTATATTTATCCCTACTTAATATGCAAACCTCTCTAGAACCCATCTTAGTTTGCCTTCAGATTCTTGGAGTACTTTTGATTCGTTTTTAAAATGGCAAGTTGTCATCTTTCAGGGATTTATTTTTGGAAAGAATCTCATTTGGAGTAAGTCCAGCAAATAAGTTGTATGAAAGCTCGGAAATCCCAGGGAGGCTTCCCGAGCATGGATGGAATACAGGCAGAGCAGGAAATTGCACTAGTAGCAGAACATCAGCCAGAGGGACCCTGAAGGGTCTATCAGTCCTTCCTTTTCCTTCTACTCTTTCTCTAGCATTTTTCTAGTCATTTTTTCTATAGCATTCTTAGAGTTTATTTCAAAATGCTGCAGACCACTTTGAATATAAAGATTGCAGACTGCTAATTGATTTATATTCCGTGTCTCAATTGGCTAACACTTATGTCTTTGATGTACAGAATGGGAGAATCTGCTGTTCTGTTGATTTGGAGTGTCTTCAAAATAATTGAAGCATTTAAAAAGGACTCATCGGGGGAGAAAAATGGACAAAATGACCATCCAACGTGATGAAGAATAGGAGTTGGAGGTTTTGTTTTTTGGTTTTTTTTGTTTTTTTTAAATCACAGACAATTACCAAAGTCTCCATCTGAGGAAGCTGTTTGGGGGTTGCCTTTTGGACCTACCACTTTGCTCATTCTTGCTAACCTAGTCTAGGTGACCTACAGTACAGTGCATTTAAGTCTATGGTTGTTAAAAGATGTTCCCCGTGTTGTAAATCACATGTTTCCCTTATCAGATCATTTGCAAATACATTTAAATGATCCCATGGTAAATGTTGATGTATTTTTTGGTTTATTTTGTGTACCAACATAATAGAGACTCGGCTCCTTTTATTTATTTTTTCTTGATTTTTGGATCAAATTCTAAAAATAAAGTTGCCTGTTGTGATTTTGTCCCATCCACTGCATACTTAGTATTGAGATCCCTGTGACATGTATTGATGAAGATATGTATGTAGAATCCAAGTGCATCATACTTATATTTCAAACTGTTGAACACACTTAGATGCTGTTTGACCTAAAAAGCTGAAGGCAATTCAGATAAGGGAAGGACCACAAACATAATTAAATAATTCTTTTGGAATGGATTCTTCCTCCCTCTTGCAAAAAAAAAAAAAAAAAATCTTAACCCATTATTTAGAAACGTCAATGCTTAAGCCTTTCTTGGCTTTAAAAGCAAAATTCTTCTTACATTAGTTTTACATAATAACTTACAAAGCACTTCCATGGTAATTCATTCAAGTTATGGTACAGGTGAATAGTATTACCTTTACATTACAGAAGTGTGAATTAAGGAGTTCTAGTCAACCAATTTGTTCAGAGCTACTTGATTTATAGTATGTTGGGGCTGGTAACCAAGTCCCCTAATTCCTCTTTAGTGCTATTTTCTGCTAAGCCATGTTGCCTCTCATATAGATGAAGGAAACACCTTTAAGAAAACCTATTTGTATGCTCAGTAAGTTATTTTAGAAGAGTGAATATTTCCACTTGAGCCACTACCATATTTTTAAGAGTTAGCAATAAGTTATACAAAATGAATAAAATGTGCAAATGACATTTTATCTGAGCCGAGAATTCAAGCTTAGGTTGTAGTTTTAGGTAAATCACATCTTAGTGGTTTGTGATACCTAAAGCTTGGGAATGTATCATATTCTGAATCAAGTTGGTTCATGGATTCTCGTTTACTCCCCAACATCTAAGATGACCTAACTTATTAAGTCAGTCATGATAGAGATATTATTTAAATCTCAAATATTAGAATTATTAATTTAAAATTATAAGTTCGGACCACTATTATTCATTGGCATTTGTCCAAGGGAGATAATATTTGATAGTTTTTGTGAAGATGGAGTTCACTACATGAAATTAATTTCATGCATTGAATTATGATAACAGCAGTTTAAATACTACATTTGACAAAGAATGATATAATGTGGTAAATCAAATATTTCTATTTTATTTTAATTTCTTAAATGAAACCTTGGAGAATATTTGAAATTATTTTTCAAAAATATTTACGACAGTTCCATTAAAAATCAAACCTTTCAATTTTCATTAAATAAAACAAAGATATTTACAAGAATCATTTATGACTGTATATGTTAGGGACTGGCAAACTATGATCCTGTGTGTCAAATCCCATTGCTAATACTGTGAAAGCATTGTGGTTAAAGAGTAGACTATGAAGGAAGATGAAAGTTCTACACATAAACTAGGGACATATTTATTAAGCAAAGCCTTGCCTCATTCATTCCTTCTAGGTTGCATATGAATATAAAATAGTATTACTTATAAGTTGTACATGAATATTCATATGAATCCTAAAGTGCATATATATTTGATATATTCATGTGTAACATGCATATACATATTCCTAGACCTTCCCCTCCTCCAAACTTTACAGGTCTGTGCTTATGTCACTTATGGACTTTTAAGATACATTTTCTTTGTATTATGGTTATAATACACTATAGGTTATAGGTTAGGTTGTAAACTATGTACAGTCTTCATTTTCTAGCATCTAGCATAGTACCTTCCAGAGTGGGTGTTCAATTAAACCTTTCAAATATTGAAGGAGCTTCAATATTTGAAGTGGTTTGCCATTTCTACAGATTCCACATTTAGGTATCAAATGCTAGGAAGACATTTGGTGACATTGTCCAAGAAACACCTTGAGACCAAAATTGAAGCTGAATGTAGAAAAAGCACCTTTCCTTTGCCTGTGTATCAAAGTCACCCCATACTAGCACTGGTAAAAGATGGAAAAACAAGATTATGTTTTGAATTTACTGATTGAGGAAACACAAATGACTCCACTGAAGAAACTTTGGAACAGAGACTCAGTTGTTCTGATATTTTTAGTTACAGTGGAAATTTAATGGAACCACCATATCAGAGCCAAAAGAAATTTGGAACAAACTTTACAAAGCTGAAAAAGAAAACTATCTGAGGAAAGAAATACAATTCAGACTCTAATGATGAGTAGAGCTTAATTCTTTCTAAATAATTTTATTTCTGCTTCACATTTAAATGTTTTCTAAATTCACTTGAGTTGGATACATTGGTCATCTAATACACGTCAATTTTTTTCATAGTATCAAAAATTCATCAAACGATATTGGAAATAATCCTCTGTAGTGATTTTCGAACTTTCTTAAGCATAAGAGCTGCTTTGAAAAATCAAAATTTATTCAATGCTTCAGTATAAAATTTGGATAAAAGCAGAGCTTCTCTGCCTAAAACGGGGGTTGGAGAACTAGAACCCCTTCACATACACTTCCGCAACTCACAGCTTTCAGCAGAGCACTGCTGCAAAGCCATTGCCCTAACTTGTCACCCTCACTTCTACAAATAAGGAAGTCAGGACTCAGAGTGGGTAAGGGACTTGCCCAGAGTTCACAACTAATCAGTCATAGACCTATGACCACACAACCACACTATTTTCCACTATGCCATCCTCCTAAAGATTCTAAATGTTTTCCACATTTCAATTTCAAGTGGGCTTTTCTTACTCCTTCTAACTGGATGGCATTAAAAGACCATCATGGATGAGGTATAGTATTTGTTATTTTCTCTGTGTTCCATGTCCCTCCTGGTTGTGATAGAGATTTATGAAAGTCCTGATAATGGATTCCGTGAAACATTCAAATTAAAAGACCAAATAGCATATCTAAGCCCACAATAGCAATAAGCCATTTGCCTAATCTCATGCTTCATAGAATAGCTGGAAAAGTTAAATCAGTTTACAAATGCAACTACTTCTTTACTTAAGATTAAAATATACACACACACACACAAACAC
Source organism: Lepilemur ruficaudatus (assembly GCA_963574885.1). NCBI lineage: Eukaryota > Metazoa > Chordata > Mammalia > Primates > Lepilemuridae > Lepilemur > Lepilemur ruficaudatus. The sequence goes on along the minus strand of CAUYRT010089151.1, from coordinate 11,199 downwards.
ACCGCTTAGAATACAATGAAATCTGGCATTGAGATGTAACCCTATATATAGACATATATATGTATATACATATCCATATAGAGAGAAGAGACATCCTGTTTTCTACTATTCATTCACCCCTTATTTCATTAATTCAGTGGCAATGTGGTAGGCTCTGCAAACTCAGATGAGTAAGACAAAATTGGTCTGTGTTTATGGTGTTTATATAGCCTCATGTGTAAAAGACTGACAGTAAGCAAAAAATAATTGCAAAAGCTGCAGAGTAGAAAGAGGCTTGGTGCACTGAAGGTCATCATTGGAGCCAGAGGCCAACAGGTGAAGGGGAAAATCAGATGAGGCTGGAAAGGTAGGCTGGAGCCAGATGTTGCAGGCACAGTCATCAGAAGACCATAATCACATTTTTATTCTAAGATCAGTGGAAAGTTATTAAAGGATTAAGCATCTATTTAACCACATTTTTATCCACTCACATTATTTATGTGATTATTTAAGTTATCAATTCATATTAGTTTTTAATGAATGTTATGAAACTCCTGTTATGTACCCAGGGACAACATAAGAAAAAAATAACATTCTCTTTTTCATTAGAACTTAAATTTCTAATTGGGTTATCACAAAGCAATAAAGAGGATGTGGCATGTCCAGAAATAAATTCCAGGAATACTTATGAAAATTGAATCCTTACATCTATTTGTTGCCTCTGCAGTACCCTGATTTCTTTGTTCTCGCCCATTAGAATCATAATCAGTTGTGTAGTTCAAAACTGTGACTTTCTTTTTTTTTTTTTTTTTTTTTTTTGAGACAGAGTCTCACTCTGTTGCCCGGGCTAGAGTGCCGTGGCATCAGCCTAGCTCATAGCAACCTCACACTCCTGGGCTGAAGCGATCCTTCTGCCTCAGCCTCCTGAGTAACTGGAACTACAGGCATGCACCACCATGCCCGGCTAATTTTTTCTGTATATATTTTTAGTTGGCCAATTGATTTCTTTCTATTTTTAGTAGAGACCGGGTCTCACTCTTGCTCAGGCTGGTTTCAAACTCCTGACCTTGAGCAATCCGCCTGCCTCAGCTTCCCGGAGTGCTAGGATTACAGGCGTGAGCCACCGCACCCAGCAGATGTCATCTTGTACTGTAGTTTCAAACAGAGGTAAGGGAGCACTGAGGAAGAAGAGAATCTGTTTGCTTAATCTGGAAATAGAGGCAGCCACCAGTGCTACAGCAATGCTAGAATTTAGTATTCAACTCTTCAAGATTGTGTCCACCAGATAATGCAAACCTTCTGGATAGAACTGATTTAGGTAACCAGAAAAAAATGATGTTTACCTAATTTGCAGCAACTTTTCAATACCTAGGTTTGTTATTTTTAAAAAGAAGGAAATTTTATTGAGGCAGTTTGTCAGACTTCTGATTCAGAGTCACCAGAAACTCTAAAAGTTATCTAATATTCCTTCAAATGTTATAGGTTAGTAAATAAATTACTTTTCTCCCTACCCTAACTGTACCCCTTCCCTCTTTTTTTCCATTCACTTTAATTATATGGCATTTACTGGTACCTAAACCCCAGAATTTCCTCAGTGTGTTCTGTGTCTGCTTTTGTAATAAATGAATGTTGATGTTTCTACTGATTAGTTCAATTAGCAGAAATGAGAATACTTGCTTAACTGAGTGGAACATCAGCATCCTACCTATTAGAAGACATCATCAGTCACCATAAAAATTTCTACTTCTGAAAAAAAAAAAAAAACGGTATGTTTGTAGGATGCACTCATTCAAAAGGTTTAAGATTGAAAATGATTTAGTCTTTATCAAAACTATTCATTGCCCAAATACAGATTAATTCACACAGGTGCTCTATGATGATTAAATTTCACAGCAGCTTGGTAGAACAAGACAGTTGGACCTACATCTTTCTTGTTCTAACTTCCCTCTGACGCACAACCAGACAAAGCAAAGCAGGCAAGGGAAGCCCAGGCAGGATAAGATGACAGAAAGCATGTGATCTCATGTGACTCAGAGCGTCCTCAGCAAAGGTGAAAGAAAGGAAACCATAGAATTTCTTACTAACAATAACAGAGCATCTTGGTCGCTGCAGACCATCTGAGAAAGGAGTACTTGTCATTCCTGTTTTTATTCGTAAGAAAAAAAAAAAAAAGGCAGATAATACATAAAACAGACCTAAAACATTTTGCAATTGAAGTGAATGAGAAGGGACCCCTATGTGATGTAAAGAATATCAGAATTAAAACTAGCCTGTGTTTCCTATATTTGTTTCCTGTGGCTGCTGTAACATATCATCTTTTACCTACTGTCTTAAATTTATTCTCAGTTCTGGAGTCCAGAAGTCTGAAATTAAGGTATCAGAAGGACCATGCTTTCTCCACAGGCTCTAGGGGAGAATCCTTCCTTGCTTCTTCCAGCTTCAGATGGCTCTACTTAATCCTTGGCTTGTGACCACATCACTCCAATCTCTACCACGGTGGTCATATTGTCTCCTTGTGTCTAAGGATAATTGTCATTGGATTTAGGGACCACTTAATTCAAGACTATCTCCTCATTTCAAGATCCTTAACTTAATTACACCTGCAAAGATCCTTTTTCCAAATAAGGTAACATTCACAGGTTCTGGGGATTAGGACTTGGACATAATTTTTTTTGGGGGGGCACCATTTAGCTGACTGTACCTTGATTATGAAAGCTAAAAATCACTTAATATTCTGTATTAAAGAATTATGATTGTTCCTTTCTAAATAAGCCTTATTTACACACTGGGGTAGATATATGTCTGTGTAAGTCTCACTCCCATACAGGTAAGATGCCTTGCTATCCAAAGGGTACAAAAAGGCATATATGCTAGAACTTCTCCATTACAGAATTTCTTATTTTCTAGAGAAACTTGAATTTAAGGTCTCAAAGGATCAAAGCCCTGGATGGAGTTAATGAGGGAATAAAAATTAAGAAGTGAATGATGAGGTTATTGCAATTTTATACATTTTAGTATGTGATATCCATTCACAGTCTAGCACAGAGTACAAAAATTCAGAAGTATAAAGTTGAGCTAAGTGCTCCTTTCTCTTTCTAAAAAGGACTTTCTGACCATATGACAAAATATAGTCAATCAGGTATTTATCTGGAATTTCAATCGGATCCATAATGCTTTATGAATTCTCCTTTCAAAGTCAATTTCAGATTTTCCTCACCCTGAAAGCATTCCAGAGAAAGCTTGAGACCTGTACTCTTAGCCTGTGTATGAGTGTCTGTTGCAAATGTCTCCTTTGTCCACCAAGATAAGAACAACTCTCCATAGCATACCTGATGGCACTATGCCATAGCAATGGTCATCTCTTGATTATGCAATTAATTTTGTTAACTTACAATCTCTATAGTTTATCATTTATATTTAGTCATTACTCCATTTCCTTCAAAAATAGCTTCAAATAAGTCATCTTTGGACATTTTGAAGAAATGTGGTCATTTTGCATTCAGGAAGTAGATGCTAAGCTAACAACTACACTTCAATTCATCAAATCAATGTTTAATGAGCAACTCACACAGGCTCTGTGTTCTTGGAGCTGAAGGAAGAGGACTAATATAGAACTACTCAACTGCCTGATAGAAACTGTACTAAGCATTACACCAGTGTGTCGTTTCATACTTAAAATATTGCTAAAAGTCAGAAATAATCCACATTTTACTGATGAGAGAATGAGCAAATGACTTTGCTTTGTAACACACAGCTGTGAGCAGAGGTTCTGTATTCTAAAGTTTAAGCTGTATAGGGTTGCCAGGGAAAATGGAAAGAGAAAGACTTGACGTTGACTAGAAATATTATAAACAGGGCAGCTTTCCTAGGAATGAGGCGGCAGAGAACTGGAAGAGGTAGGCTGGAAAAGAGAATGTACACTGAGGGATGAATGAAGATTAGAGCAGATCTTAGGCCAGGATGAGTGGTCTGGACTGGGTTGCAGAAAATCTGGGATGCATTCTGGTTCTTGCAGTACCACCATTTTAACTAAAATTCTCAGTAGGACTTTGCTATGTTGCATTCGATGAAATAGTATGTGCCTGGCACACGCATGGCTGGAAAGGCCCTCTCGCCCCATGATTCAACGGCTGTTAATTTTCACTTTCACATTGTGGATGAGGTGAGTAATTACACTCAGCTGTCTGCAACCATCGCGCTGCTGCTCTCTCACAGACCTGTGACTCTTCATTTGTCCTCAGGACTAGGGTTGCGCTGTGAGCTGTGAAATGCATCCAGCTGTCCAGTGCCTGGCAGAAGCTTGTTCATCATCTACCTCTCTACTCTGGATCTAGATGGTTCAATCACACTGCTTTTCAGTGGAGATATTTATCTTTCTAGTCACTTTACATAGCAATCTTAGAAAATATGAGAAATCACTTTCACTCTGCAATGGACAAAACTACTAAAAATGTCCACTCTTTGGAGCATGAAAAATGATATATTGTGAAAAAGGCAAAATTTAAGAGTGAAGCTGAGGAACTAAGACCGAGAAAAAAGGCCCCACTGGCCTCTGTGAGCAGCCCAAGTGATGCACACTAGCAAAAGTGAGAGACAGACAGCATGAAACGGCTCAGAGCTAATAAAACAGGTCAGTGTGTTTGGCTCAAGCTTTGGGGCACAAAAACAAAAGATGGTGGGATTTGTGGTGGGTGTCCTGAGAATATCCCCACTAAGCACCTGCACACATCATGTTCAAAGAACTTTTTTCTGTGTAAGGAAACCAACTGCCTATGGTTCATGCTCATGCTTTAAATCTCTTATGAACTTATGTTTATGCTAGACATTGAATATTTCACTGGACACTTATATCAGACAATGCTATGTGGGAACACTGGAATGAACACAGCAAGGTACAGAAAACAATGTTACAAGCATTTGGAAAAAAATACACATCACTTCCAGAAGAAGGAATACAGTACACAGTATTACACTGAAAAAAACACATTGCCAAGAAAAAAAGCAACTATAAAGGCTGAGCACTCATTTTGATAACGTTTAGGGCAACGATTCTATGAGCTATTTTTAGAGATCTCGAGGAATCAGAGTACAAGCAGTGATTGGTGTGTCAGAGATCAGTCGAGACCAGACTAGCCCTACAGTCCTGAAGATCTGGCAGCAGAGTCAGGGGACAGTCAGGATTGTAGGAGGTGAGGGAGCAGCAACCACAGAAATAAATAAATGGCATTGGTTGAGATTTGACTGTTTTCTGGTGATGGGTTAGAATCCTTATACAGTTTGATGTCAGAGGTGTTTAATAGAGTCTAGAGCATGTGAATGAAGTCACAGGACATGATTTTGATGCCACAGTGCGGCATATGAATAAAGCCACCTATACTACAGAGACTGAAGAATAAAGTGACAAGTGGAACAATGAGAGCGAACTGTATCTGGAAAACACATGATAAAGTGAAAAGAACACAATTCTTGGAGCTAGAGAGAGCTGGGTTCGAATCCCAGTTTCATTACCTCTCAGTTGGGTCAATTGTGAATAAGTTACTGACTTGCCTAAATGTCAATATTCTTATTTATTAACCGAAAAAGAAAGTAAGTACACATACCTTGAGTGCTTTTATATTAATAAGATTAAGAGATACTTTATGAAATACATAAACCTCATAGATGGTTAATGAATGACAGTTATTAGAAGAGTCTTTAATTTTTTTCTCATATTGACCCCTTATGATTCCCTGCCCCCTCTTGCCTTGTTCTGTAAGGCAACTACATAAATCACTGAGTAGGCATTGGGCCAGGCTCTTTAGAGTTCAAAATATCTTAGCCTTATTGGTGAGACATCAAGCAAATCCACAGCTTATCCCTTTTTTCCCCTCCAAGACGAATGAGCAAGTTCAAGATAGGAAGGTGCTTTGAGGAGGCGGACAGTTCTAAAAGGATAAAGAACTGCTAACAAGCTGGGTAAATCTTAAAATCCTTTAGCACTTAAATTCCACTGTCAGGCTGTATGAACAAGTGGAATGATGATAAAGGGGTATATTATAGACATGCAGTTTCAAGCAAGTAGGTAATGATTGGAAATGATTACATACTGGCCAAAAGACTGAAATCCAATGGTAAAGATCAGCTGGGTAATTTGAAGTCATTTGATCTGATAAATATTAGGCTGCTGAAAAGGCTGGGTATTGTTTCCCTTGGAAAACTTGCAAGAGAAGAAACATTTTACTTTGAAACACATGTGCAGAGTAACTTATTCTTCTGCAGTTAGGAAATGGACGGAATTTCTGAATATATTTGGCAGTATTTTTAAAATATTAAGAGACAATAATTAAAGTATGAGCAAAGCACATGTACTCACCAAATTGGTTTTAACTGATCATCACTTCAGTGCACATATGACAACATTCATCAGGAGTTGGGCAGGTGGGAGGGGGAGGGGGGATATTTACACCTAATGGGTGCAGTGCACATTGTCTGGGGGATGGACACACTTAAAGATCTGACTGGGGTGGGGCAAAGGCAATATACATAACCTAAACATTTGTACCCCAATAATATGCTGAAATAAAATTTAAAAAAATTAAAAAACATGAGCAATGGACTTGAATGGGACATTTCTCCAAAGACATAAAAATGGCAAACATATATATGAAGGTGATCAACATCACTAATCATCAAGGAAATGCAAATTAACCATTATGAGATATCACCTCACACCCATTAGGATGGCTATTACCAAAAGGACAAGATACAAAAAATATTGGCAAGAGAAAAGGGAACCCCAGTACATTGTTGGTGAGGAAGTAAATTGGTATAGTCATTATGGAAAACAGTATGGAGTTTCCCAAAAATTTAATAGAACTATTAATACTATATAATCCAACAATTTCTGGATATGTAAGCAAAGGAGATGAAATCATCACCTCAAAGATACCTGCACTCCCATGTGTTAATTTCAACATTATTCATAATAACTAAGATATGGAAACAACCTAAGTGTCCATCTACAGATGAATCAATGAAATGTAAGATACACACACATGTAATTGAATATTATTCATCCTTAAAAAGTTAGGAGATCCTGCCATTTGCTGCAACATGAATGGACTTGGGAGGACATTATATTGAGTGAAATAAGCCAAATACAGAAAGAAAAATATTGCATGATCTCACTTATATGTGGAGTCTAAAAAAAAGAAAAAGTCAAAGGTAGAGAATAAAGGAATAAAGCACCGGTTACAGGCAGGCAAGGGGAGGGTGGGGCAGGAAATAGGGAGACGTAAGTCAAAGAATACAGAGTAGCATATAGGTAAGGATGAACAAGCCTAGAGAACTAATGTACATCATGAGGACTATAATTATTAACTGCATTGTAGCAGAGATTTTTGTTAGACAAGATTTTAGTTTCTCTTGTCATCAAAAAAAGTGTGAGATAATATGTCAATCAGCTTCACTATAATAACCATTTTTCTATCTATATGTATTCTACAACATCATGTTGTACATATTGAATATACACAATAAAATGTATTGATTAAAAAGAGAAAAAAACTTTTCAAGTCATAGAGAAGACTGAGAAAATGGGCTCAAATTTCCCCTACTAGAGTGGCTTCACCAAACGCCCCTCCACCCCCCACCCCCCGGTTCCCACCATGTGTTCTTGTTCATGAGCGCTGTCAACTGGTCTTTTGTGGAGTTGTCCAATCAAGCCAAATCTGCCAGTATTTACTGAGTGCCCCAAACTGAACTATATTTCATGGAGAGATTAAAATCAACACCCAGGTGTTCAGAATGAAGGCGGTCTATGAGTGACAGAAATACGTGAGTCATTTCCTACCCCACTCAGTTTCTAGTGCTCATTGTCTTAAGGCGAAGAATAAACAAATGATTATTCTTTTCATTCCCAGGGGAAGGGCAGCATCAAAGATGCAATTAGATAAAGTGTAGACATAAATAATATTGTTTGGGGGAGAGGAAGCAACTCACATGGTATTAAAACAGCAGGCAGGAGATGCTGCAATTATCCTTTCCAAATACAATTATCTAGATAATTTAGAACAAAAACAATTTAGAACAAGAACAAAAACAATTTAAATTATTTAGACCAAAGGGGAGAATTTGTAGATTGAATCTCTGGGTCTAAGTTCTTTGGCTCACATGTTGACCTGGTTTAAACCCCAAAATATTTATTGTGCACCCACTGCATGTCGGTTAGGGAAGGAAAAGAATATAAGTACTGGCCCTTGTTTTCAAGGAGCATAAAATTTATGAAGGGTTATAATGCATATAAAAATGATGTGCTAATAGTTGCGATAGAAGTCACCATAAGATGCTAAGGGAGAAAAAGAAGCACCTAACCCATACTTTGGAGGGAAAATTTATAAGGAAGCCCTGGGCCCCGAATTGAAATATATTTAGGGGAAGACTAATGAGTATTCAGGAGATGGGAACAGCATAAGAAACTTTATGGAGGAGTGATATGATATAGCATCTGTAGGTGACTTCATGCTGATGTACTGATGTCATTGTGAAATGGGAGATGGGGAAATGGTAAGAAATAGTCTGAAGAGTGAGGCAGAGACCAATATGCCAAAATACAGAACATTTAAATAATCAATAGAGGAAAGTATTTTGCTAACCCAGTTTTGAAATTAAAAATAGGAAAAAATATTTCAGTTTTCATAACTTCATGGCCCATTAGCACCTGCCACAAAGGTGTTAAGAACTCTGGAATTTTATATTAAATCTTCAGGAATAAAGGAGCCAGGAAGTCTACAGATTGGTAAATCAAACTCACTTGGAGAAACAGCAACATTATTGCAGGGGGAGGGGACAGAGAACAGGTGATCCCAGGACAAACACTGACCAAGACCTTTTACAATATGTTCTTCCTACCTTGGCCTCTGTCCTCTTGTCCTTGCTACTTTGGGTTTCTAAGGCTGTGAAGGCTCTAATGGAATTGTGTCAGCGAAACTAGAGGATGTGTCTTTGAGTAAGTGGAAACATTGGAGAAAAAGTAGAGCCAAAGTTTAAATATTCAAGGAAGGTGTGAGTAGACTGAGTGTATATAATCTCTCCAGTCTCTCTTCTGAGTAGAAAGAAAAAAGAGGAAACTTCGAGAACTAATTGTATTCCTAAGATTGTCTCTGAACAGGGAATGCATCCATAATGAGTCAGTTTATGTGTTCATTTGTTCCTTCTTTTACGCATTTTTCTATTCATTCACATTATTTGCTTATCCATCTCTCCATCTTTCCATTCAGTACAGCTTTAAGAAGATAACTGTATTTATTGCTTAAACAACCCTAAAATGGTCAAGAAAATCCTAAGTATTATCAAGACACTAAAGAAGTAGAGGGCAATTATAATTAACATTTATTAATGACTCGCTAGGCATTGCTAATAATTTCCTTCATGTTCACAATAACTTATGACAATGTTACTATTTTTAACATCATTTTTTCTATTGAGGAAACTGAAGCAGAGAGAGGTTAAATGATTTGCCTATGGTTGTAGAGTTCCTAAGCGGCAGAGCTGGGATTTGAATTTGCTAGAGGAGTTAACCTCCTACTCACCAACTCAGCTGGTCATGCATTTCCTTTTCTCATGCTAGAAAATCACGTTAAAATTGTTTCTTCTGTTCACACAGATTATTTTCCCACTAAATTACTCAACCTCACTTCCTGCCTTTTATTTTGATCATTGAATGTTTCAGTCCGAGTTTCAGGGAGAAAAAGGGGGGAAAAAACAGAAACAAGGTTAGATATTTCAAATTTTCAAGCAGAGGGAATTTAATACAGGGGGTTAGTAACACATGTGCTCGAAGAGCTCTGAAGCTAAGCAGAGCAAACCAGAGATGAGCAGCAGTTGGAAACCTTGAGAGAGAAAACGAGGTAGTGCTACCAGAGCAAGAGCCAAGGCAGAAGGTGGAAATGCCCCAGCTGGAATAGGTACCACAAGCAAGTATCCTGGTGAGAGCTGGAGTCACAGGGAAAGCACGGCCACTATCAAGGACATCATTGCTCAAGGCAGATGAACAAGAATTTCTACCCTCCTTTTACTTTTCAGAATTCTGATTTCTCCCTTTAATCCATCCTACCCAGAAGGCAGAAGGAAAAGGGAGCTCAGAAAACAAAAGGGGAGAACTGAAAAGGAATATGAGAACAAATCATCAAAAAGATGGTTCCACAAATGGCTCAGCGGCCAGTTTGTCTCAGGAGCCCATTCACTATAGTGTTTGATCTGTAATTCCATTTTCTATTCTTTGATTTGTAATCAAACTATCGATGTTGCTCATGTATGGTAAAAATCAAGCATCTATTTTTTGAGATATGGTTGGTGAAAAAGAATACAGATATGTACATCCTAAAGAGACAGGATCACCTTTCCCCTAGATGGCAGGCCATAACTGTTCTGGCTTCTTTTTCGCTCCTGAGCCCCATAGTGAAGGAATGAATGATTACTCGAAACACAGTGTCCGGAGAGAAGAGGAGAGGCCAAAATCTAAAGGAGAAAATGGCATCCTCAGCTAAGTTCCTCCCCGTATTTATTTCCAAGGACACGTGCAAAGGGTCAGGGCTGTTAATTTAACAACTTCCATACAGGTCAGCTGTTTTCAGCTGACGTTTGCACGCGGGAAATGAGCTGCTTTGGGAAGGCATTTTCACCTGACCCTTCATTCACCTTGCTCACGTTCTTTCCATCCATCCAATCCTTCTAGGACCAGTCCCTACATGTCCCTCTTTTTGTATAAAATTAGGGACGGGTGTGAGTAGGAGGAAAGAGGTGTAAGCTTCAGCAGTGTCTCTTCATAATGGCATTGGTAGGTCATCAGTTGGCAGATCCAGCAGTATATGTTTGTACATAAGCAAACAATATTTCTGCTTGAGCAAGACCTGCTAATACATCATCCATATAGTGATAGATGATAGCAGATGGGAACTGGCACCAAGAAGGGAGTAGGGCTGGATGAACATAATATTGACCAACAGTGGGACAATTTGATATCCCTTACGGAAAGATTTTCCAGTGATACCTGTCTACCAAATGGGCATTATTATAAGTGGGAACAGAAAATACAAATCCTTCCCAGTCTTGTTTTGCTAGAGGAATTGTGAAAAAACAATCTCTTAAATCAATTACAATCAAAGGCCAATCTCTTGGAATTAACGACAGCTGGGGAAGACCAGATTATAGCAGTCCCATCGGGACTATAATAGCATTAAG